>JAIPMN010005153.1:0-13754 GCA_020650975.1 Apostichopus californicus
GTATATATATATATAGATATATATATAGATATATATATATATATATATAGATATATATATGTGAAGTCTTCTTAAGAAGGAAGCAATCCCACACAGTTAAAAACCTGTCAAACATTACACACTGCTGAAAACTTGCTTGTCAAGAGCTAATACTCCCCAGGTATGAAATACCTAGGTAAGAAAGTTGTATCCAGGGACATTAACAAAGTCTGTACCTTTTAACTTGCCTCCTGTCGTCAGCAACGTCATCATTGGACATAAAAGGTTTTATTAGCATTTGATAAGCTCTGCTGACCAACCTACCACATCATCCACAAAATTTAAAACATAAGGCCTCGGAAAAGGAAAATGGTCCTTCATGTACTGTATATGCCTTGACAGTTCTGTGGAAACTAATGTTAACATCACGCTATCCGCCTGAATGCAGGTTTTGAAACAGGAGACTTGATATATTATAGCAGCAAAACATTTTGGAAATCGAGTAGCACACCGATCAAAGCTCAAGTGAGATTGTCAAATATATCTAGACCAAACCACCTGAAGAAATTTCACCTGTAATAATTTAGCAAGAACCCAATTAAAAATAAAAAAAAAAGAAGAATGATTGATGGATTTTTTCTTCGTCTTCAATTTCTTTTTTTTTTTCTCAAACATTCTTGTGTATATAAATTGTTAGTCGGTAGTGTTCAGGAATGCTTGACATTTCATTGTATATTTTTGCTTTAAACATTTTAACAAAAATTGCCACAGAAGGTTTACGTGTAATTTTGTTTGAGCCTTACAGTTTATAACATGTTCTGGATCACCGAGTAATTAATGGGTCTAAGAAATGACAATGTTATTTTCATGACGCCTTCCTTTCCATATCATGAAATAGCTCAGGCAAAGAGATTCTTGCAGCAGTGTGGTTTTTTTTCTCGTTTTTTTTCTACCATTTAACTTTCTTCCTTGTGCTTTTTTGAATCTGGTCACTTAGTATCATCTTCTTCCTTAGGTTCAAGTTCTTTGGTGTTTTGTTGTTGCTTCATCAGGTTTCGACGAAGGTTGAAAACCTCTGCGTGTAACTTGGGAAAGTGAACGCCTGGTAGATGAACCTGAAGATCCATGAGTCTTCTCGTGTGTTCTGGAGTGATCTCTCTAAGTTTGGGAATTGTGGTCAGTAGTCGAGCAAAGAGTCCTTGATCATCTGGGTGGTTCCGCAGTACTTCAAACTGGAGCGCCCTCAATAGGTCTATCTGGATCTCCCGAACTTTCTCTCGACATTTCAGTCCTGGTCGATCTGTAAGGCAAAAGTAACCACATTAGAGAATATATAAATCAACAACGAAATCAACGAATGAAGGTCTGTTTCAGTCGGATTCAGTACCAATTATTTTCAAATATATTTTCATTTTTACCCTCCTTTAACAAAGAAAAGGTTCATTGTCACTTAGCAGGTTACATGATTACCAGTGCAGAGAGGAGTCCATAATTTACATTGCTCTTTTCTACATTAAACTAACTTTTAGCACTGCGCCCCCACTTCTGAGACACAGCCCCTTACTCATCACTCATCCTTCATCATTCAGAATGATTTTCTGTTGATTTATTTTCCTTTTCTTTTTGGCCATCATTTTTTGAACTAGGCTTTATCAGGATGGTTCTCCTTCACCTTCTTGCAGCACTGTCTAAATATATGTGCTGGGATTTCATGCTTGTAAAGGTTTTGCACAGTTGCCCTGATACCTTCCGTATGGTATGTCCTAGTTGACCTTGTTTCTCCATTTAGAGACTTGGTCTTAAGCTGCCTGTATAGATAACTGTGTTTTGGGGAGGTCTTTTCCTCCTCTGCAGGTGGTTACTGGCCAGCCTAGTTTTGGGCTTACACCTTGTTACATAGTTTCCTGCGCATGATGAGTCTAGTTCTTGCATACAGGATTCATTTAACCACCTAGCAGTTTATTTAGGCTGTTTGACTTCGGTTAAGGCCTTAGTGGTACCTCTTTAGTGGTAGGCTCAAATTTGGTTCACTGCCCTCCTTCCACACACCCCCACCCAACCCCCTCCCTGCAAACCTAACTAGATCCCACTCTTCCAATGCCCCCCCTCCCCCACACACCAACCTTGAAGAGAAGTTATTCTAACATAAGATTCACTACTGTCACTTACCAGGTGACATGATTACCAGGGCAGTCTGTATTCACTGCCCTCCTTCCACCCACCCCCACCCTCCTGCAAACCTAACTAGATCCCACTCTTCCAATGCCCCCCTTCCCCCACCCACCAACCTTGAAGAGAAGTTATTCTAACATAAGATTCACTACTGTCACTTACCAGGTGACATGATGACCAGCGCGGAGAGGAGTCCATATTCGCTGTCATCCAGCAGCATCTTATTAACCCGATGAGCAAAGTTGAAGAGAAGATCAAAGAGGTTACCCAGGGGCATCTTATGGGAATCCTCCAGGGTAAAAGTATCTCCCGTTGTCCACCAATGGACAAGGTTTGTATTGATATCGACTACGGTCGAGAAACGGATGGTCAGGACTTCGAAGATGCCGCTCTTGATCAGAGTAATCTGATCCTCCTGATCCATCCTCTTGAAGTTTGGGATCAGTTTACTAAAAGCAACGATCCTGGTGATTTGGCTGGTGAACTTGCTGGAGAAAAAGTTCCACATCTTAAGGCTGGAGATTGGTCCATCTTTAGGGTCCAACTCCCTTGGAGGTTCTTCAGAGGTTGGAAAACCTGCCGGCGGGGTACACTTTGTGCAGTCGTGGTTGTACCTTGATTGTAGCTGAAAAAATGAAGAGAAATATTTTGAGAAATATGTTAGGTTTGAAGAACAATACAACTGAAGAAATAATTGTGATTTACAGAAATTTTATACAAATTTTATCAAATACAAATAAATCATTTACAAGATTAAACCCTGTCCCTTTTTGTTATAAAAGAGCCCCCAACAAGAGCAAGATTACTAGTGATGTTACTGTGTGGGTATTAATGTAGTTTCCTTTAGTTAAAGAGAAATACTGCCCCCTATTCCTGCTAGCTTGCCTAATACTGTTCTTTACAGTTTTGAAAGGCTGCCCTCCTTTGTATGAATAAAATTATCAAGGAAACATTTTTTCCTGTCCACAAGTATTAACAAATTTGTAGATCAAGTAAATGGCAACCAACCTGCCAGAAAAATAGAAAACCTGTTTACAATAAGAAGAAAATTTCCTTAAAAAGTTAGTAAGCCTCGAGAGAAAAGATTTGTTGAACTTACCCTCTTCTCTAGGGTCTCATCCTCACCTAGCTCTTTGAAATACTTCTTGCGTAGCATTCTGATTCTCCTGAAGGTGTAGTAACATGTATCATGGTATGCTTTGTTGATTGCATTTACCAGCTTGTCACATTTCTCTTCCATTTCTGGTGTGAAGGGCTCATTGATGTTAAACCCTTCCGGTGTGAGCGATTCTCTCCCGGGGTCTGCCGAGCCTGGCCGGTCGTCCATGCCATTTGCAAACTGCATAGCCAAATCTGCCATGAGGGGTGACTGAATAGGGGTGAGATTGACCAGCGGAGAGGGTATGGAGGGGGAGAGCATGGAAAAATCTGGGTAGGAAGGAAAATCTGATTTGGCAGGGAGATTTTTGCTGCTCTTGGTTTGTTCTGGTGAATGAGAGTCATTGGGGTACGGTCGCTTGCTCGGTTGAGACTTTGGGGAACTGCTGTCCCGATTTAACTCTTTATCCGCAGCGCCCTCCTTGTTCATTATCGTGTGCAACATTTGCGGCATGAAGGAGCTGCCTGGCATCTGGGACGCTGACATCATCAAGCTCGGCTGTGTGAAGATAGAGGGCGGGGCCTGGCCTCTGGCACCGGCCATAGAAAATGCCCCCTGCCACCCTGCGGCTTGCTGTATCGCAAACAGATGGCTAGGGTGAGGTGAAAACGAAGAGTGGGGAGGTAAGCTTTGAGGTAAATGGGCAGCGAGAGCTCGAAAGTTCAGGTAGGGACTATTGGCAGCTTCCAGATGTGAATAAGGAGGGGAGTTACCGCTCCGCATACTAAGTTCTCTCTCCAGTTTGGATGAAAGGTTTTCACCGCGTGAATAAAACTGATCTTTGTATGAATCTCCCTGATTTGTGTCGCAGCGCTCGCCGTCTTCTTTGGAGCCACCCATCGACAAGTTTGGACTAGATGGCACGGAGGAATCCTTCGATCGCTCAGAATTGCTCTGTGGTGAATCCCTTGGTATAAGAATGACGGACTGACCGGAGGCTAACATTTTTGAAATTTCACCCACGGGCAAGTCTTTACATGTTCCATTTCCGAGGTCAACTTCCAGCTTTTGTGCATCATTGGTACTTAGTGACTGATGATTGTTGGGTTCTAGAGGCTCCCTGGGTAAAGATGACCTTTGACCTGGTTTGAACCCTGCCCTGTCAAAAGGAAACTCCTTTGAAGGGAATTTTGGCATAGTCAAACTGGATATAGTAGGAGATTGAGTATTTGAGCTAACCTGACGATGACCTTCGGGCGAGGAGTTATGAATGTCTTTGCCGCTTGACACAGAATGATGTCTGCTGCCACCTACTCCCGTTGATGACGGTATATCATTATTTGTCATTTCCATGCACGAACGTTCATCGTCATTGTTACCGTGATCGAGTTCCTGTTTGATAAAGGTTGATAGTGACTGATCCATCATTAATTTGTTGTGGGTCATATGCCCGTCGCCCATCACGGGCATGGACATACCTAAATGGGGGAACATTCCACGGGCCATATGAGGGCTAATCATAGGACCGTGGTGATGACCAGGTGGTATACCCCCGACTGCTATGTGATTGCCATCGTACTTTCCGTGGGGGAACAACTCTGGATGGTTGCCATAGAAGCCAGCCGGTGGTTTCAGGGTGGTTTCATCTGCACTTTGTTGCTTTGCGATTGTTTCATGCATCCTCTCAATCATTCTCTTTGAGCGTCTTCCAAGTCTTGATCCTGGAGGATGAAATAGAAAAAACAAGAAGTAAATAATTTATACAAAATATATCCATGTCAACCTGTGACTTGATAGATATATAATTTACCACTTAGGTCTTTGTAAATTTGGACTCGGCTAAGAATACATCCTCAATTCTAAACATATTTCTTCTTTCGCAGGTATAGCTCTGCTCTAAGAAATGGCTCTTTCTGCTACGTTTGTAAAATCAGGTCCAGTCAGACGTCTCTGTAGGTCTTTGAAAGAGAGAATTTCAATGTCAAACTTCCATTTAGCAATTAGCAATCTCTGTCTTGTGGAAGAATTTAACCTGTTGAAAAATAACTCTTAGATTTTCATAAAGGATAATCCTGTGCTTTGATTGAAAATAAAAGTGAACAGGAAAAGTAAACCTTATCCTACATGGTACAGAATTTGATCCCAAAACATTTTTGAATATTGTAGCTGGACTGCACAATTGGACAGTGGTCGTTAACTGCCATAAAAATAGCAAAGTTGCATTTCTTAGTTCCATTTCTCGACTTTATCAGCTTCAAGTCTTATTCCAAGCTGCAAGACTGATGTGTCTTATTCCAAGCTGCAAGACTGATGTGGCTCAGTCTTGATGGCATTATGGTGAACACAAACCAATTCCTGGAAAGCGTGTTCATCAATGACAGAGAAGCTCGGGAGAATAAATGCAGACTATATAAAACAGAAGGCCTTCCTTATGATATGAGAAACATTTAGGCATCTACATAGAAAGGCTGGGGGGTGGGGAAGGTGATGGGGGGTGGGGGTGGGTGAGTAAGTCTAGCTGCAACAAGTGCGTGTATGTCACCTTAAACCGCGCACATCAAATGACCTTTTGAAAATGAAAATTGGCATTACTTATTACACAATACATGGTGTGTTGTTCTCTGTAATTTACAATATTTGACACATGTATTGATTTTTTTGCAAAATCTATCAATTGTGTTTTCTTTTTTGTATAGTTTGACTAAATGAAGGACATGCATAGAGAGAGCAATTATGATCGTACCCTTGCTTCTGATGGAAAAGATGTAAGTATAGAACAAAAAATAGACTGTGATCCTTGAAAAAGACACCTGGTTCTGGTTCCAACCTTCACTGGCGTTTCAATGTTATCGTGCGAAAAGCATAAAAAGTAGGCTATGCTTTTCTAGTATTGTTTTCTATGTTTTTATCTACATCATTAAAATGCAGGTTTGCTGAGAGGTTGTAATGAATCACAAAGTATGTCAGTGTGCTTTTGGTATGACCTTTGATTGGTTTTATCTGCTTCTTTCCTCTTTCTTGCTTTTTCTTTGCAAATATTCTCAGCGATCATCATTTTATATTTGCATTATGTGCATGGCATTTATCTGGTTTAAATATAACATACTCAGTAGTGACAAGTAAATTCTTGATTATACAATTAAAGTGAAAAAAGTTAAAAATAAATGGATAAATTAGGGCCTTGGATGTTCAGATAATTGCTAGTTTGTCATGCTTCAGAAATGAATGCACTTTTAATGAAAGGTCACTTTAAAAAGTAGGCTGCCGAGGATCTTTGAGGAACACAGATGACTGTTATATATTACTGCATTACCCAAATGCATGTTCCGACGATAATGTTATGCCTCAAAGGACATTTTAAATTTTGGAAGTCATCATTAGGATGTAGTTTGAAGTCACAAATACATATATTTTTTATTCAATTCCTTTCAATATCGTTTGGTGGAGTCATGAAATTGACGAGAGGCAACAATTACAAGGATCAACAAACTGCCTGAAGATACATATATATCTCAAACTGAGCAATGTCCTGTACACATTTATTGTAAAACATATATTTGAGACTGTCAGTAGCTGCCTGGAAGGTAGAAATTGTGCGACGCAAAGCAGGCTCATGTGCATGTCAGAAAAGCAAAGTGCCTTATAACTTACACTAATTCACATTTTGGTGGGCTATCCAATGTACAAATTTAGCTCCCGATTAAAAAAAACATTTAGAAGAGCATTTCAGATGGGAAAGTTGATTTCTCCTGGATAACTTTCATAGTTATTTTGTAGTGTGACACTAGCACAGTGTTATTCATTAAAATTCTCTTTGACAATTGCAAGAAATGGAATCCCGGAGGTAAGAATGAAAAGTGCAGGGTGCTTTTCCCCCTTTTTGACACTTGCCATTGAAGTTGTCTAGTGTCAAGATGGTTGGTTCTGCAGTTGCATTGGTGTAGATCACACCTACTGTACATGCTCAACAGCAGGTGAAATCCACATATTTATATCTTATAATCATATGTAACATCACAAATTATTCCTGCCCTCTCAGTTCAAGTAAAACTTGTTTCCCTGTTTTAACACTACCCAGGAGAAACAGGTCCAAGTGTTAATGGTGCCCCATCTGCTTGTAAAAAGAGATCCAATGTCTTTCCTCACTACTGAGACAATATTTCAACGTGACCTTGAACCTAAAGGAAACATTTTTTTTTGACACCAAAATACATTTAGCGATAGAGACGCTGTTCCATCATCCATCATTGTAAACTGCCTCTTCTGGGTTTACAGCCTCGTAAAATATCGCCCCAGCAGCCTGCCTCAGAGGTCTATGGAGGAGTCACCTGCTAGGTTCATTGCACTCGGGCTTCCTCAATATTCAATAGAAATAATATGGAACCTGTCATTGACAAACACACTTGAGGTCAACAGTCAATGCGGGTAGAGTTCTCTGGCATTATGTTGCCTGTCCACAAGAGTTAGCAATGACTCTGTGCAGAGAGGTATGTTAATACAGTGCAGGCCTACAGGAATATCACAAGCGCTGGTGTACAGATTGATTTACAACCTTCCACCAATGTTAATTGCATACAAAAATTCCAGATGCTTCAAAGAATTTTTATGGCCCATTTGGTTAAGTCTGACAGCTTGCTATTCCTGGACAACAAACACCAAAGCGCTCCTCTGAAATCACTGCAAAGGCTTGTAAATACCCAGTGAACCAGCCTGAATATGTGTGGGAAGGGCACCCACCTGAGTGTGAGTGGATGATAGAGGTTGCTATTGTTACCCCCCCCCCCAGGTCTTTATTTTAAGTGATGTGCTCCGAACGTAAATCCCAATATAGTATTAGCCAAGAACAATGCAGAGGTGTGTGTTACAGGCACAGACCACAGAACAATTACAAATGTTTACACTATTTTATAAAAAGTGTAAAAGTAAGTTGGCCTGATGTTTCGATCCTAGCAGGATCTTCTTAAACGTCAGGCCAACTTACTTTTACACATTCTATTACAGGCTTTCTAGTGGATAAGCAGTTTGCTAACAGTTTTATTTTATTTTTATATTATAAAAAGGATACTATTCATAGTTTCCTGAAAGGGAAAACATTGATCATCACTTACCAAGTAAATGTCCCTATATGGTTTATTATTTCTCTCAGGGTCTGAGGGGTTTAGTACCTAATAATGTTCTGGTGCTTCTTTGTACTAAGTATATAATGCTATGCCTAGTCAGTTTGCAAGGAAAAAACAGCAGAATTAATGTAAATTATTTGTCTTCATAAATGTGCTATGGAAATGGTTCTATGTTTGATATAGAAATGCTCTCTTTTGGTTTAATTCTGGCCAGAAACCTTGCATTTGTGTTACCGAGGTGTGCAATAGACCACTTCTCAATCCTTCAGTAATTGTGAGAAATTTCAGTTCAGGGAAGTACTTGCAATATGTTTATAAGAACTACTGAACCCCATCAACTGGAAATAAGTTTTACTAAACAAACAATAGAGGTACACCTCATACAACTGAACAAGACTTCACCCCACCCCTCCCCCCCCCCCCACACACACAAACAAAAAACAACAAATGGTACCTAGAGTAATAACCCTCCAATTATAATACACGACTTTCCTCAATCTCAGATCTAGAGCAGGTTAAGATAGTAAAATGCATTTACAGTTCACCTCCAACAAATAGTGACCCACATACCATTAACTGGTTGTCACCTGCCAACTTAGGACCCCAGGGACCAACTGGGAGACCCCAAACAGTATAAACTTGTTCCTCCTCCTCCTCTTCCACCAACAAAGCCTAACCTTGACCTGCAACGACCCTAACCGTTCTAAATTGACCATATAACTGAACCCTATAGTAGGGGGAAGTAGGGCATGTCATGTATGAGAGAAACTGCATCTTGTAGTAGTAGCCTGGGAGTAGTACAAGATTTGACTTCCTGAAGCTATACAGACCAATTAGAATTACTTGCTCTTAAAGAACCTCCCTGCATCAGATGTTGCATACCTTACGGTAGCCACCAGAATCATGACATTGGTGAAAAATTCAATTAACCCAGGTGTCATTTTTTCTTCTTATTCATCAAAGAGGTGTGAAGTTACAGGGGACCATTGCAAGTCTTTCAAGGCAGTCATAAAAGTGTCATACTTCAGTAAACTTTATCTGAAATGATGTTAACCTGATATTGATCACAAAGACCTAACAACTGCCATTAACCCCAAACAATTGACCTGAAAAGTGGTTAGAAAAGGTCAAGGTTACTATAACTCCAAGTTGAGCTACCCCCATCCACTTGTAATGTAACTCTAAATGTCATCACAGTGCAGCCCAGTTCTAATAAATACCAAAACCAAGTGGATAATATAGGACAATTTAGGAAAGTTTCACTTAAACTTATGGCACTATGGACCTACCTGTCTTCTTGCCAAATTATACATAACATATTTTTGCCACCTGTCCTTGCTCTGTTTTCCTCCCCCCCCCCACCCACAATAACAACCACCCCAGTACCACAGAGTACCTATATACCCTCCTTCCTTCCATACCACGGAAAATAACCCCCTTAACTAAGGAAAACAAGGAAGACTACATCTAACTCTCGGATACACAGAATAAACTTCCCTCCTGCCGTCTATCACCTTTACATATTTTGTCTCAGTTCGTTTACGAGCTAAGCTGAGAACCTTAAAACTGTCTCGTAAAATCAGCGCCCCATAACTCATGTCTCTCAATCTGGGAAGACTCTTGGATGCTACTGTGCTTGTCATATTGTAAGCATAAGCGCGTCTCCTTGGTCAAAGGGCTCGAGAATTCTGCTTATGATGATGATGATGATGTGTGGAAGTATGATAAGGGGTTCCAATAATTTCATTTTCGGCATGGAGTTATTTTTCTTACAATCTCTGTTGTTTCAGTGAGGTAAAGAAAAATGGAATTGCCCGGTAAATACAGATCGTGAAATGTTTCATTCCATATGACCTCACAGAATTTGATTCTGCTCTAAAGCAAAATGATAAAACGATAGGTAAGAAATTTTAGAAGAAGAATACCCCAGTCACAGTAATAGTTTAACACGTTTTTCTGAAATGCTATTAATAAAATAATTCAAGATGTGATGTGCAACCCCCCACCCACCCACCCTCAACCAAATCATGACAAATTGAGTGACAGATGATTCTAGAATTGATATGTCTACCCACCCCAGCACATGACCTCATCGGGACAAAAATGATCTCTCAGGAGTAGTAACATCTTTCAAACAAACTGTTTCTAACTCATTAGCTGGCTTACCTTCTTTTGACATGCCCACAGCAAGGCATTTTTTCCACCTACAAAGCTGACACTGGTTCCTGGTATAGAGAGAGATATCACACTGCCCATTGTTGGAGCATGTGTAAGATTCGTGCTGAGTGAGACTACGTCTGAAGAAACCCTGAAACAAAGAAAAAACAATCAAATACTTATATTGGAGACAATGTTTTTGTTTTTTTTGGCTTCCTATTACAAAATTTCTCATTTTTATCAGGAATCTATATTTTTGTCTTGTTTAAACTTGTCACAGTGAAACATTTAACAAGCACAAAAGGACTAATATTCACAAATCTGATGTATATATATACCCCATTCCTTTCTGAACTTGGCAATCCCTCCACATTCACTGTTTTCTCACATCCCGTCCCCATCTTTACAGATCTTGTAAGTGAAGAAAAAAATCAATAGGATACTAATTCATGCAATTTTGCTGCAGCGACTTCCAGAACGGATGATATGTAGTTATACCCAGCCAGGGCCTGTTTGACGGCGATCACAGTAACCTCAACTTAACGACATTACCTCTCTGTATGCCTAGGACAAACCGGGCTCGATTTCACCGTAATCAAGAAACCCGATGCGAGCCAGGACGTCTTTCTCCCCAAAACATTGATCTTACGGGATGCGGAAAGAGACAAACTTGATTGATTTTTAGGGATCTAAAAACAAGATTAAATGACAGCCAACGCAGGAGGAAAACAGGCCCGACATTTTTTACCATGAAAAATAACTCCATATTTTCATTTGTATGCCAATCAATAATGAATAATTTTCTCCACAAAATAATCAACGGTACAGGCATGTGTAATTTTACTTTCCGCAATTTCTTGTTCTCTGGCTCCTTTGGAGGTAAATGACCAACTCTGCCACTGATAATATTTATTTCTAGAGAAAAAAATCAAGGCGGGTATTACTTGCTGATATATATTTAGACTAAATGAAAAATATTATTGTGCTGTTAGCATTTCATCATTGTTTGAAAAGCAGAAAGAGTTTTCTTTTTTTTCTGTTATTTGGAACAATACTCGGATAATATTGGTATAACTTAATCGATTGTCAATATATAATTACAGAGGAGATCTCTCTACAATATTAATGAACTAAATATCATGTTCCATTACTCTATAGCTCCTCCCCTCCTTCTTCCCAATCAGTCGATGGGGGGGGGGGGGAGGGGGGGGGCAGAATAGGGTGAACATTAAATACTTTGAATCCGATAAACCATTTACAACATGAGAACCTTGCAATCAGCTAATTCGTTTGCTAAAACCGTGTTTACAGTACCCATGCAACCTCATTAACTATTCATAACTTTTATTAAATTTCACAGCTATATTGACCTGCTAGGAGAGACCTGTACGATGACGACGTTTAATACTATTTGTTCTCTGGTTTTATAACCCTTTGGCCATATGGCAGTATGGAAAAGCTAAGACCAATTTTGTAATCTTTATTTTAGCAAAACCTCCAACTAAAGCAGGCCTTTGTTTAGGATTCACAACTATCTTACATTTGATATTCCCCTCAAGCAATATCAGATGAAGAGGGCCATGGTTATACATAGGGATTTAGACAAAAATAAAACGTTTTTGGAAGATTAAACTGGGTCAAAAGCTTCATGGTAAAAACATGCAGGTTGATGTAGTAAAAAGGTTGAGTGACTAACTACACTGTCCACTTGATAATAATATGATATACTTGTATCAGCAAACAAATGGGAATGACGATACAATGACAAATATTCTCAAGTTATTTTCAACATATCACAGACTTGGAGAAGTTTATTTTGTTTCTACTTCTTTGTTGGGATCCAATTTTGCAAGATGCTACATTCATTAAGTTTCATTAAGACCAAAAAAAAATTGATGGTTTGAGATACGCAGCTTTATTCCTGGTCGGAATTGTTGGTAATCAAATATGTCAAAGATTAATAAGGTCATTAATTGCTCACTAAAACTGAGGTTTCATGCGGCAGAAACTCTGTAGGAACACCTATGGACGCCTAAATTCACTCTAAATAGCATTATAAATCATGAAAAATAACTGCAACTCCCATCAAAGTCCATTATTTATGAATAAATATTAGCTAATCAAGCACATTGATGATGTGAAAGGGATAATTTTCTGTAATTCCTCTATTTTTACAACGTTCATTTTCAAAGCGATTTTTAAATATATTTTAATTGCCTTCCTTGAAAAGAGGAACATCAAATTATACCATGATATATGGGGGCTCGAAAATTAGGGGTTAACTTATTAAGGCCTAAAATAAGAAAGTTGGATGAATCCCAGACATATCGAAACTTCAACTGTGTATATCTTGGAAATGAAAAGAGCTTTTTGTATAAACTGTCAACAGATTTTGAATGAGATAATCACACACAACAAATGTAGTGAAATAATATGGCGAAAAATTGGCTAATTACCCGATTAGTACCGTAAAATACCTTGCATGATCTTCTCACATGGATTTTTATGGATTTAGTGGAGTGTTAGTGGAGTGTTAGCTCAGTGGTTAACGCCGGTGCCTTTCAATCATAAGGTCCCCGGTTCGAGTCACTCCCAGATTAATGTATGTCGTCCAGTTACAGAGTTGTTGACAATTAACAATTCCTAATCATGGACATTAAATATGAATGTAAGAGACTGACTTCGGTCAGCTTGCGGCTTTGATAAGCCAATGAGGCTTCTTCACAAGTTCCTGCTTGCAGGAGGATCTAATATACATACATACATACATACATACATAATACCCACTACTACACTGTGGTACGACTATGGATTCTTGGTGTGATCTATTCTGTGGCAGAAGACACTGCACAGCTATTAACAAATACCAGCACAATATTAATACAAACTTCTGAGAATTTGAAAGTAGGATACGGTCCCAATGCAAAAGTAGAAGTAAACATTGCTATAATTGGAGACTAGCATTTACAAAATTTGATATCAAACATATTTTTTTTAAACATCTTTTTTTACAACCTTGTGTTTTATTACCTAAAATAAATTGAAAAGATTAATTAAGACTAACCATTAAAACATTGCTTATGTAGTCATCACATCACATTCAAAATATGCCTATACACATAGACCAAACTGCAGCATTAAATTTTGAATATTCAGTCATGACTTGTGCTCAATTTTCACCAAGTTTTAAATAAAGCTCATGTTACTATGTATGTGTATATGCATAT
>JAIPMN010005157.1:0-11609 GCA_020650975.1 Apostichopus californicus
TGTTCGCCACTAATTACGAGACTTTCGGTACAGTTTACATTTACTGAGATTTTAGATGAACAGTGTGTTAATCACTAATCACTAAATTATTCCCTTTTATATGTTGCTATTTTTTATTACTAATAAGTTAATTTGTCGCTGTAGTAGAGTCGAAACAGAAATATTAATATGAGTCACGGTCGTTTCCTCAAAAGTATTTTCAAGGGTTCCAATGCCAAGCTTTGAGTGGGAGGGGCTAAAAATGAGCATCTCCATTTGTTATCCCAAAGCTGTGGGCGTGACGATCTGCTGCCATTCAAGTGTGTGACTAATAGAGGGTAACACAGACCAGTTGGACGTCGACAATTTACTAACATGATGTGATCGATAACTCATGGAAACAGCAACACTAAATGCTCACGACCACATATAATAGCTCAGAACAGTTGATGCATTTCCCTTAAAATGTTGGGCTTAGATTTTTCTTTCTTGTGTGTAGCACTCATTATTGGTAGCACCTTCTCCGAAAGCTCTTTGGAACATGTTCAAGTGGTAATGTATAATCATAGTTATGAACGACATCGTCTAAGTTAGGCGTAGCAAAGCCTACTGTAGGTTAAGTTAGAGCTAGTATTAATAATTGTAAATAACTAGCCTTAGTTACGCTAGGCCTAGGTATAACTTAGGATTGACTTAGGAGAAAGACTACAGTTGACTCCAACATTTTATGACTGAATCACATAAGACCTATTTTATTTATTTTCAGTCTCTTTGCAACAACAAAAGGCACTCGTATGAATGTCAGGTTTCATTAATCATTTCAATCATACGATAGAGTGTCAGAATGATTAAGGTATTAAAGGCATTGAAGACTCACCCCAAACCGCGTGCGGACATCTGAAAAGGTTAACTTTCTGTTGCTTGTAAGTGACGTTTTGTTCGTGTCGCTACAAAATGCAGACAGTAATGAAACGTAATACCTTAATTGTTATCTTTAGCTGGACCTGAGATGTCCATCGCTGTATCGTTTGTATACTGTGTTGTGGGTATTGACCGCAGCTGTATGTACTGACTGTACACTAGTGTCTAATTACCAACGGTAGCAAGCTGTGCGTGTATTTTCTGGGATCGATGGTAGTGTTTAACACTTCTGTTACACCTCATTCGAAACTAGGTCAAATTTCCGGCATTAGACGTTTCTTTTTGCGCGAGTCTTCACACCCTTTAAAAGACTACATGTATGCAACAAAAATGAAAATTTCGTAAAATGTTTTCGGCGATTGCCAGTTTGCATATTTTATAGTTTATGTGCTCAAAAATTGTACCTTTAATTGAACTGTATTTTCTTCTTTATTGCCTAATTTTGATGTAAATCAGCAAGAAATGTTATAGGCTCCATCTGTGTTTGTTTGATGGGAAGGATGTGTACATTTCTTCCTATTTTGCTGAAATTTTGACAGAAAATAAAAGAAATGCCACAAAGCATTGAACTTTAATGTTGAGTTTTGTGATTGGCATTGAAATACTTTTCTGGAGGCCTTACATGATCTAGTTATATTACAGGTTGTTTTGTAACAAGATTTAATTTCTACGGAAGATTGTTATGTTTTGGTTTAAGTAAGTCATATACTTTATTAAATCCCAAGCAGAATATCACGTTGGCAGATAGGTACAGAGTAAGATATGAATTGTAATATGGAGTGGTACAGACAGTTGAAATGATCAACTCCATAAAAACTAATTTATATTAACAATGCTAACTAGCAACATAAATCAGTCCAAACAAGAATCATAGGTCAAACCCTTATTAAAAAATAATAGCCGTACCCCCAAAAAAGAAGGATATTGTGTGTGCGTCATCAGTGCTACCAGTCTACTGATGCATAGCATAATACTGCCAGTAAGCTGGCCATGTAGAGAATGACCTAAGGCACCCTATAAGGACTGCAACTTGGCATGCATGCAAACTTTCGTATACAGAATTTCCCAAATTTCAAGCTCTACCCTGACAATCCTTTAAAAAGGAATCATTCAAATATAATTGATAAATTCCTCAGTGCCATTCAATACCAAAGTATCGTCATATTTTCATTAGCTTGCCTAGTCAAGTTTACTTAAATTAACAGGTATATAACTTATCAATACTACTGTGAGATTAACATTTATCTAAGTGGTGCCATGTTGATGGTAACCCATCAAACTCATTAGTGAGCACTGGCTAAGTTTCATGAATCAGTAGCAATCTTATCAGTATCTTGAGTAATAATAGGTTGTTTTTTGTGGTGAAATTGCTGAACCAACACATGAAATGGGTATGTTGGACTAACCTAAAACTGAGAACACAGTGTTGACTGCCATGCCAGTACTATACACAGTCCTCACATAGATTATCTGCATATATACATACATAGTACAAGATGTTTGTGATGCTAGACGATAGTGGTGGGTTGCAACCAAAAGGCCGATGCCAATTAACAAAAGCTGTACTGTGTGCATAGCTTCCTGTTTGCAACACATACTGTACGGAGGTTCAGCAACGTACCATACATAACAAGTTCAGCAGCCTAGTAAAATCATGTGATTCCTTCCTGATCAGATGACTCCTACATATTATCCTGTACAGCTTAACCTTACTGTATGTCTATGTGGCGGTTGACTCCCGTTGACCAGTGTAATGGAAAGATATACACTATACTTCTGATACATAGATGTACATTGATTTGGTGGAAAAAAAAGCAAAATCAGCAACAACACAAATACAAAGAGGGTGTCAAAGTTTGATTTAAACAAAAACCATGTTTGTATTCACGAATGACAAAAACATTCTTAACAATTTTTCTTCCATTTAAGTGTACTCCAAACATTTGGCTGGAGACATGTATATCTTCTGTTCTTCTGATTTTCAGCTCTTCCGACACGGAGACCGAACTCCGGCAGATGCCTACCCAACAGATATTTATCAAGAAAAGGATTGGCCTCAAGGGTTTGGTCAACTAACTCAGGTACAGTGAAAAGTCAAAATCATTCATACTGTGTTTGTTTCCATGCAAGAGTGTTTGGTAGTCCATTTGACTACAGCACTTCATACAGCTTGTCCTTAATTGTCCTTATAGGGTATATTCCAGTTAATTGCATGTTTTCAGTATGGTGCTTGAAGAAACTTGTAAAAAAAGGGATTTTTATCGGAGACCGTCGGGCCCCCTCCGACATCTGTAACGTACTGCCTAACGAATGACAAAATCCTACGCGAAATAGGAGTGGTAAGAACTCGAACAAGTTGACCTATACATACTTAAATGCAGCATTTCAACAGTGTGTTGGCAACCTTTTCCCAGAAAGGAAATGATTTGAAAACACAAAGTTGAGTGATTCTTGGAGATGATAAAATTGGTAGAAACCAGTAACTTTTGTGACTGGTACATTCAGAAGGAAAAGGTGATACAGACATTGACCCAGAAGTGGGTCAGCAGGGAAAAGTGCTAAAAGTTACTGGTGAGTGTATGTAGGACGAAACAATGCAACTGGGGGATTTTCAGTTCATGCTTGTTTTGACAATCTCTTTAGTTATTCCCAGGAGGCTTTCCATTTGCCAAATAAAATGATCCTTAAATGTGGCTTTAAATTATTACAGATGACTTGTTTTGATGTTTAGTTTCGATAATAATAATAGAAACCTGTGTAGTCATGCAGTTGGATGTGTGTGTGTGTGACACCTTGCTTGTAAACACAATATCTCAAGAAGGGAAGCCTCGACCAATCTCATATGTACCACTTTGAGTAGAAGAACCCTTTACTTTTTAGAGGAGTTTAAAGGTCATTTGGGGTCACCAGGGGTCATATTGTGAAAACCTTGTAAACACGATATCTCTTGAACAAAAGCTTGGACCAATCTCATATTTCTTGTGAAGATGTACCACATTCAGTAGAAAAAGCTATTTGAATTTGGTGGAGGTCAAAGGTCATTTGGGGTCACCAGGGGTCAAATTGTGAAAACCTTGTTAACACGATATCTCATGAAGGAAGGCTTGGACCAATCTCATATTTCGTGTGAAGATGTACCACATTCAGTAGCAAAAGCAATTTGATTTTGGTGGAGGTCAAAAGTTTATTTGGGGTCACTAGGGGTCATATAAAAACCTTGTAAGCACGAAATCTCAAGAAGGGAAGCTTGGACCAATCTCATATTGAGTATGCAGTTGTGATATGTTAAGTACAAGAAGCCTATTTTTTGTGGAGATCAAAGTCCATTTGGAGTCACCAGAGGTCAAATTGTGGAAACCTTGTTTCATAATCTACCGTATCTCCAACCGACCAGCCTATTAGATAACTTGTGTGTTTTGCATCATAAAAGCTGATCAATATTTCAGGTCACGATTGTATTATACTAAAATCTCGTATCAGTAAAATTCATTAGCTTAATTAACCAAATTTCTTATCAAAAAGGGGAGTAAAAAATCGAAAATTTTGAAATTTCCATATATAATTATTGTAGTGCGCATGTGCGTTACAATATTGGCATTACTTGCCGAGTGAACGATACGTACATGACTGGACGTTGAAACTTCAAGTTGTCTCTGTACATTTGCAGGTTCAGAGGCTACTGTAGCTGCGTAGCCAACTTCTTCTGAGCCTGTCACAGTGCTCACAAGCGCCCTCACTTTGTACGTACCTACAGTACATGACCATACTCCCTGGTGTGTTGTCAGCCCAAAAAATTACACCGAAACAACCAAAAAGTTCTTCCTAATACTGCAAGCACTCCACGCGCACTACAATGCTGTGTATTTGAAGCCAAATGCAGTTCTAGTGTCCGCCTGTCCAGACGATATTAATTTAACATGTCGAGGATTCCATGAATTTCTTCAATACCTACTCATTAACCTTCATTTGGAGAAGAATTCTCAGCAAGTGTATTAGTGCAATCAAGTACAATCTCATTTTAATTTTTAAGTAATAATTACTCTGGACTGATGGAAAAATTGCAAACCAAAACAGAGAAGCAGCTTTGAACTGAAGCTGTAGTAAAACGCTTCTGGTGGCTAAAGTTTATTGCTGAACAAAATTACTGGAAATTTTCTGAACCTAACTAACTGTGAAAACCACATCCTCATAGCATATTGTACCGCAAAGAACTAAAGTTTTAAATTTAGTGATATCTTGTAAATGCATCTGGGCAACAACAGAATGTATGATGTCATCAGGGCATTTGAGCTGAAAATATCTTTTTTTTCTCTTTATAATTAGCCAATTCATTTATTTATCAACAAAAAGAATATATTTACAAAAAAAGATACATTTTGATGAAATTCTAAGTACAGACAATTTAACAGCTATACAAACATTCCAAATGTACCATATTTCAAGCATAAATCAACGAGAAGATTATAATAGCCTCATTAAATCTTTTGAAGAGCATTTGCCCAGATGACATCACAGACCCCCTACTGTGATCCAACTTCCTGGAGTAGTTGAAGGTTAATTAGCCAGTCGAAATAGGTTACATTCAATCAAACATGTCTCAAGTTAGGGGCAAGATATTGAGATGGGGTTTCAACTAGCAGTGTGGAATATTTTTTTCTCTTCAATATAAGTTTCACACTGTTTTTGTCACCAGAATATCCCTTTAATTGACTGTACTTGAGAGACCTTGAATGGGAGACTGTCACATGACTGTCACATGACGGCTAAACAATAGAGTAGCACGAGGAGGAAGTCAATTTGTAATGTTCATGTAAAAATTTTGGTTCTATCTAAACTTGAGCAATTAATTTCATACCAAGTGTACTTAACAAGTTTTAATTAATTATTGCATCAGATTGGCTTTTTATACTTTGATAATGCTTGTGAACAATCCTTAACACAAGTAGTGGCATTATAAAACGACTTTCTGAACAACCTTAATTTGCATATATCATCGATGGTTAAAAAAGTACTGAACTATCCGTCCATTTGTATTTCTATAACACTTTCAATATTTCAGAAATGCCACCTTTAACTTTCAATTTACAGTATCGAACAGTAAAGACATATAAAAAGGTCAATGAGCAAAACGTATGTTAACACATCCTCATTATAAAGGAACGCAGTCATGTTAGTGATATATATGTTAGTCTTGATTGTGTTTGTTTCTATATAATGTGAAAGGATGGTGCACTAATGCTGTAAAGTAAGACAGGCCTTGAAAATTCGGCTCTTTATTTACTGGCCTGATAAATTATGCCAGTGGATGTCTGTACATTACAACAATCTACCGTCATGCAGATGAAGAAGATGAAAGGCTTGACAAGGCTGATAACACGTTCGAAAGCTGATGCTGTCTCCTGTATCAAAGATAATTTAGTGATAAGGTATAGTTCTACTGCTGCACTAGTCTACAAGCCCTTAAACCATCAGACTATAGTTCTTCTGCTGCGCTTGTCTACTAGCCTAGAAACCATCAGAGTATGGTTCTACTGCTGCGCTAGTCTACTAGCCTTTAAACCATCAGAGTATGGCTCTACTGCTGCGCTAGTCTACTAGCCTTTAAACCATCAGAGTATGGTTCTACTGCTGCGCTAGTCTACTAGCCTTTAATCCATCAGAGTATGGGTCTACTGCTGCGCTAGTCTACTAGCCTTTAAACCATCAGAGTATGGTTCTACTGCTGCGCTAGTCTACTAGCCTTTAAACCATCAGAGTATGGTTCTACTGCCACGCTAGTCTACTAGCCTCTAAACCATCAGAGTATGGCTCTACTGCTGCGCTAGTCTACTAGCCTTTAAACCATCAGAGTATGGTTCTACTGCTGCGCTAGTCTGCTAGCCTTTAAACCATCAGAGTATGGTTCTACTGCTGCGCTAGTCTGCTAGCCTTTAAACCATCAGAGTATGGTTGTACTGCTGCGCTAGTCTACTAGCCTTTAAACCATCAGAGTATGGCTCTACTGCTGCGCTAGTCTACTAGCCTTTAAACCATCAGAGTATGGCTCTACTGCTGCGCTAGTCTACTAGCCTTTAAACCATCAGAGTATGGTTCTACTGCTGCGCTAGTCTACTAGCCTCTAAACCATCAGAGTATGGTTGTACTGCTGCGCTTGTCTACTAGCCTTTAAACCATCAGAGTATGGTTCTACTGCTGGGCTAGTCTACTAGCCTTTAATTCATCAGAGTATAGTTCTACTGTTGCGTTAGTCTACTAGCCTTTAAACCATCAGAGTATGGTTGTACTGCTGCGCTAGTCTACTAGCCTTTAATCCATCAGAGTATGGTTCTACTGCCATGCTAATCTATGAGCCTTTAAACCATGACATGAAATCTCACTCTGAATTTTATACATGTATATATATTTCAGGAAGTGTGTCCCACTCCTACCTTACTACCCACACTACCTTTTCTGATTCTAAGTGGGACCCAGTTATGCCATAAACAAATTTTTTGTTCTCTTTGTAGGTCGGCATGAAGCAACACTACCAACTTGGAAAATTTTTACGGCAGAAATATGTAGAAGATACAGAGCTTTTAGATGCCAATTACAGCCGATATGATATAAGTATATGGAGCACAGATTTAGACAGGACTCTGATGTCAGCTGCCGTGGATCTCTCCGGGTTCTTTCCTCCACAGGGCCATCAAATATGGGATAAGGATATACCATGGCAGCCCATTCCAGTCCACACAATGCCTGTGGCAGAAGATTTTGTAAGTGATGTTTAATTGGTTTTCACTGAGGCACAGTAATCACTTGAGGAGGAGGAGGGTCATTGACCAGTAGTAGCCGGTTAGCTTAGGGTGTGTAGTGTGTGAAGGAGGTAACTGGTTATTAAGTCTAGGCAAGGTAGAGAGAGAATGTCGAGATTGCGAAGAGAATAGCGTGCCGCTCCTAATTATGCACTCGTAACATATTTGATTTCCAAATGCGCCCTCCTATATCTCCCACATACACTCTCTTCCATCTTCCCCATATGCCCTCTTGCTTCTCTCAGATTCCAACATAAATGCAAACAGTATTTTAATTTTTACAATGCTCTATTCCACAGTACCTATCATTTTCTGCAAACTGTCCAACGTACAACCAACTTCAGGAGGAATCCCTCAGTGATGATGATTACATGACATTGTCGAAAAAGTATGCTGTGAGTAATGTGGTCTAGATATTCAGTTGTGGATCTAGGTGGGGGGGGGGAGATCCTGGGGGGGTTCGTAAACAGCCCCCCTTTTGTCAACCTTATGGAAACATTAGTAGTTATTAGCACACCTTTTGATTTAGACCTAATTTTTAATCTAAATATGCCCCATAATGCACCTCAGTTTTTTTTGATGGGGAAGGGTCTCTAGATCCCCCCCCCCTTGCCCACATCCCTACCCCCTTGATACTGACACACAATGTAACAAACTGTACCATGCACATGGAATAATTTTGAGGGCTCCTCTGGAAAGCAGTGCTTCTGCACTGAGCAGGACTACCCTCATTAAAGATTACTATTATTATTTTATTATTTTACGAAATTTATATAGCGCTCTTTTAATGCTTAAGCATGTTCAAGAGCGCTTTACAATGACAACAAAATGACAAAACCCTTAAAATATGAATATGAAGAATAAAATTGACACAGCTTAAATATTAATATAAAAAATATACATATATATAAACGAAGGAATAATTTTAATAATGATATAGATTTACAGTGAAATTCCTAAAAAAAGAAAATAGCGAGTTTTAAGTAAATTTGAGTAACACAATGACAAAATCCCTTAAAATATGAATACGAAAAGTAAACTGGACGCAGCTTGAAAATTAATATAAAAATGTATAAAGATGACAACAATAACAAAATAATAATAATAATTTATCCTGCTATGCAAACTGCTATACAAGTGCAAAATATGTATAGCAGTTTTTGTACACAGTAACTGTAGTATATTAAAAGTGACCTTCAAAAGTCCTATACAAGTTGTTATCACTAAGTTATTCCCTGCATACAGTATGTTGCATTCATTTATTGCATGGTTGGGAACTGTTGTCAAAGGGAGTCATCTGTCGATTCCTAGAAAGAAGGCCGGCCAAAATGGACGGGTCGTATGTTTAACACCAAGCATATTTGTGCTAGAGTAGTGGGCTGATAATATATTTGCAGAAGAGATATATATTTAATTTACTTCACTTTGTTAACATCAAAACTTCCGATGACATGCTCACAAAACAAACAAATGTCATTGTATGTATATATGTATGTATCTATTTTAGATCCTCCTGCAAGCAGGAACTCGCGAAGAAGCCATCATTGGCTTATCAAAGCCGCAAGCTGACCGAAGTCAGTCTCTTAGATTCATTTTTAACGTCCATGATTATGAATTATATCAATTGTCCACAACTCTGTAACTGGACGACATACATTAATCTTGGAGTGACTCGAACTCGGGACCTTATGTTTGAAAGGTACCGGCGTGAATCACTGAGCTAACACTCCTTTTATTGGATAGGATGGCAGGAAATGTTAGCTATAGACCTGTTACAGTACACTCCATGAAAGGATAGCTTGCCATAAATTATGTGTGTATACTATAGATCAAATGGACAAGAAAGTTGATCTTGCAAACCACGGTGCCATTTTGTATCAAGACCATGGGCAGTGCAACACTTTTTGATGGACTGTATCTAGACTCTCACCACAAA
Organism: Apostichopus californicus; assembly: GCA_020650975.1. Lineage (NCBI taxonomy): Eukaryota > Metazoa > Echinodermata > Holothuroidea > Aspidochirotida > Stichopodidae > Apostichopus > Apostichopus californicus. Next base: position 9,631 of record JAIPMN010005157.1, read on the forward strand.
AATTTGCAATATTGCAATTTATAACACGCACTGTAATACGTACCTCATAAACATATACATTATCCTCCATTCTCTCTAATACTACGCTCAAATTGGTAATTCTTTAAACGGGGGGGGGGGGGAGAGGCTTCCATCCATCCAGACCCTGACACCTCCTTCCTCTTTTGACCATTCATATGGAATGTTGCCTAAAAATTAGCATTATTTAAAAGGTGAACTTCAAGAGATCAGAAAGTTTCATATACAAAATGTCCATATGTTACGTTGAAATTCCCTTTGAACCCAAATAATCCATGTACACGCTTTACAATATGTCATGCTTTTGGTTTATTAGGTAATTTCATTGAACTCTGTCGATTTATGGTTGGGTAAAGGCTTTCTCCCTATATAAATCCAGAATAGCTACAGTAGTAGTACTATAGCAGTACAGCTTCCCTCAGCATCCTACTCTGTGACACGTTGCTTTTATGTAGCAGATAGTCCCACAGATACCGTAGAGTAGAAGAGGAACTGTTTAGTCTAAAAAGTTGTAGTTAGGATACCTTAGGTGTTTGATAATGTAATCCCAGTATTAAGCCGTAAAAAGAAAGAATAATAAATCCAGAATTAGTTCATGTTTTAGTTTTGATTATGAAATGGTTACTGGAATTAGATGGAGCATACTGTAGCTTTGTCAAAATGAAAAAAAAATTGGTAGTTTAGAATAACATGCCATCTCGCCACCAGAGTAAACTTTCAATAGCATCGTTAGGGAATTTATGCAGTTCCGATGGGATCTACCAAAAAAAGTTCCGGCCAGATGATTTTCTGCTTGGTTGTAACTTGAATTTGAGGTCATTAAATCTCTTTGTCCAACAAGTATGAAATGTTGGTAGTGTAGCCTAACATTCCATCTCTCCACTACAATAAACTATCAACAGAAGTATAACACACACAAAAAAACACTGCAGAGTTTAATGCTATATGTAAGAATCACAATTTAATTGAATAAAACAAGGAAGTGTGTAAAGATGGAAAATTCCAGCCAAAAGGGGAACAAATGGTAGTAGGAACAGTAGTAAGACATAAGACTCCAAACATAGGCAGCTTAAAGATTTAAACATTTGGGTGGAATTTCTCAAAATCTAGTGACAGACAATAAGAATCGGGTAAGAAGAAAAACAAGGCAACTGAAAAGCATAATGCGTTTAGTAGCTTAGGTGAGCCGGGATTACAAGAAAAATGGGAAATTGTAGGGAAAGTCTTTAAGAAGATAAGCAATGAGTTCTCTTAAGCTTATTTGTATATTTTTACAGTTTTTATTAAGAAGAAAAAAAAGAACATTTCTGTTTTCATAAAGTTTGAAAATGAATGCATAAATTGAACAGAAATCACCACGTAAAAGACAATCTCACATTTCTGTTTTCCTTTTCTTTCTAAATTTATGTGTAAAAGTAAGTTGGCCTGACATTTCGATCCTGGCAGGATCTTCTTCAGAGGCTAAAAAGGCTTTCTAAATATACTAATTACATCCACAGTTACATAGAATGTTTTGTCTTACTGACTTTTTCTTTTTCTCATTCCAGGGATTTCTGAAGAAATTGAACACTGACTCTGGATTTAATGGATCAATAACTATAAACAATATCTATAAAGTGTCGGACCCTTTGAAAATAGAGGTAAGTGACTCGACCGATCGCGACCCAAACTCCCGCTCAACTGTTGCGAACTAGATTTGGAAAGTTCTGCAGAGTCGCAGTCTAACCACTGTACCACTGCACACAGAACAACGGATGAGCACAAGGGACGATGGTTTTCTATGAATGACCTTTGCACTTTAAGGTGATTGGTTACAGCAACTATCACACACATCGCGGAATGCCAGTCTGGAGACGGCTACATGTTGAACTGTAACCAAAGCTACCTAAATCTCAAAAACCTTTGATCAGGCATAGTCTAAAGTTGCCTGTGCTTGACTATCAAATGTTTTCCATGTTCCG
>JAIPMN010005159.1:2631-19180 GCA_020650975.1 Apostichopus californicus
CCCCCCCCCCCCCCCATCTAATATATCTCCCTAAATTTAGGTGATTCTTGAAGTGTACAAAGGAAACAGTCTGACAGGATCACATCATTTGAAATATTCAATGTATGACAAGGATCACACTTTCCTTGTATTCTTAGTTTAGACTATTCATGCTTATTGAAGCCTCATTGATTTACAACAAGCACAATAGCTATCAATGCACAAGTATATTTTGAACTGTGAACCACTACGCAGCACCACTACTAGAAATACCTTTGAAATGCTAATTTTCATCCTTTTTTGCTTTGGTCTTTGGAAAAAGCCTTGCTCTACTAAAACAATTTCCATAAAAATTGTACCAATTATTCAGATATGCCATATTTAGAAAGAATCCAATTATTCCAATCCACACTACACATTTATCTTCATAAATTAAGATAAAGTTACTGGTTGTGTTTTGCAGTGTACTTTTTACACTACTAGTTGGACTGCATGGTTATAGGAATTTTACAATCTTTGTAACTTTCCAGGCAAATATGAATACCTATATACTGATATTAATAGCTCATTCCATTGCAGAAGACATGAAATTTGGAATTGTTGTTACTTTATTTGGATTTCAGTACATTGTACTTTGTACATTGGATTTAAAGTACATTGTATATGATGTCACACATGGACAACAGATAAATTTCTTTGAACAATTCTCCATTGTTTTACAGAAACGAAATTAGGAACCATCCACAATTGAAAGCAAATTTTGGAAATTGACAGAGTAATTAATTATACCTCAAAAATAAAATAACATCCTGGCACACAACTACAATAATTAAATGTTAAGGTTACATCATAATTTCAAAATTGCAAAAGATATGATAAAAAGCAGTTACTGATGCAATCCGTGTTTGTTCATCACATATTATTTGCACTAATGCACTCATCCAACTAAAGGATTGGGTTCACAACCTCCGTATCATACCTAGGATTGGGTTCACAACCTCCGTATCATAACCTAGGATTGGGTTCACGATCTCCCATCATACCTAGGATTGGGTTCACAACCTTTGTATCATACCTAGGATTGGGTTCACAACCTCCGTATCATACCTAGGATTGGGTTCACAACCTTTGTATCATACCTAGGATTGGGTTCACAACCTTTGTATCATACCTAGGATTGGGTTCACAACCTTTGTATCATACCTAGGATTGGGTTCAGGACCTCCATATCATACCTAGGATTGGGTTCACAACCTTTGTATCATACCTAGGATTGGGTTCACAACCTTTGTATCATACCTAGGATTGGGTTCACAACCTTTGTATCATACCTAGGATTGGGTTCACGACCTCCGTATCATAACCTAGGATTGGGTTCAGGACCTCCCTATCATACCTAGGATTGGGTTCACAACCTTTGTATCATACCTAGGATTGGGTTCAGGACCTTCATATCATACCTAGGATTGGGTTCACCACCTCCCTATAATACCTAGGATTGGGTTCACGACCTTGTATCATACCTAGGATTGGGTTCAGGACCTCCGTGTCATATACAGTTTTTTCTCGTAATCTCAAACCTTCACTTTGTTGTGCGAGACACAACTACCAGCAAATCTTTGATGGTAGGGTATGTTCAGTCCTCTGGTATTCAAACTTCAGTGGTGGAATATATCTAATCCTGACGGAAGCACTTACTTAAGGAGGCACGCTGTGTTTGAAGGGGTGTGGGATAATGGGTTTCGGTATCGTGTTTAGCATTCAAGTGTTCTGTGCATTATCTAATACCCACAGATATATATATTGGTTTGTCTTTCTATGGCAGTAGGTATAATACCATGTGTCCTTCTTGCCTAACTGGAAGTAAAACAATGAATTGTTACAGTGGTTGGATACTGCAGAGTTACATAACTTATGATTCAGAACTCAAGTTTTGCTTTTTGCTTCCGTAATTGGACAATTTAAAAGGTGAGGTAGACACTCATAAAAGTCAGGCTATGTTCCTTCATATCTCATAATTTGATTTCTATTGCATCAACAGTCATCAAATTAAAAACTTTATTATTATTAATATGATTTAAGAATTGGGCAATTCAAACTTCATACAACACAACCAGATTCATACTGTGTGTTCAAGGCACTCTCATACATACTTTGGCTTTTGTGTGTTTTAGTCATGTTTATGAAATCATATCATCTACAATGATGGAGCACGTATATGTTTACTTTATAAACAAACACCAAATTTGAACAGTCATATGATAAACCAACAACCTAATTCTACCATAACAGTCTAATTGTTGTTGCAATTCCAAGATGCAGCTTAATTTATTAATGCATGAAGACTTTTAATTGCAGAAAATATGGGGATAAATGTGATGCATGTGGTTTAAAGGATGAAACATAACATGAGCATGGTTTGATTCCCATGTTAGAGTTAGGTGCTGTAGTGAAGGTCATAGGTCATGGGTGGTGTATGACCTAACTAACAGTAGAAAACTTGAATGTGATGTAATTAGTAAATGAATGTTTCCTCACCCGCCGTCATTTGACGATGATGGTAGTTCTTCTGATCTCTGAAACAAATGAGAGCAAAACAATATGGGTTGGTTGCTATGGATATTAAAGGTTACCATAGCAACAGTAGATACTGACAACCATACACTGCCATACATGTTCAGCTGCAAGAGTTAATAGACTGTATTACCTCCTTTAGGATTACCCTCCCCCTCCTCCCCCTGCCCCCTCCTCCCTCCCATTAATAGTGTCACTAAAATGATCTATCTTCTTCTGTATAACAAGAAAATGCGTTCTCCTTTCATATTGGCATTTCTTTTGCAAATTAAGATACAGCATAAGCAAAACCTTTCAAATAATATTTCAACATGATGTTCCACCCATGCTGCACAAAACCAGAGCGAAAACGCCAAATACAAAATAATTTAAAAATCATATTCACACACTCTAAGCGAAATGGAGAAACCTTTATGAACGTCATATTTACCTTTACTTTAGCTGATTTCACTTTATCTTTCTGGGGAACAAAATAATAAGAATATTTGATGTTAGTTCAGTATCTTACCATGCATCAAATAACAGACAAGTCAAAATTGAATCCCTAACAAGTACCAAATATGGATACGGTAATCCTGTGTGGTTTGTAAAAGATACAAACATATGTTAAAATGACATTTGCACACGTCCATGGGTGAAGCAATGACAATTGAGTTCATTATATATATATAAATTTAGTTGTGCTGGATTACTGCATTACCTGACAGTATTAAAAGGGGGTAGTTCTAGATTTGTATGCACCAAACTGTTCTTGTGTTTAAAAAGAAGTCTTTTTGCATTTAGTCAATAAATTTCACTACACCTGCCAAGTGATACTTAATATACTGCTATGGCAACAGACCAAACTACGACAATCTCTTGAGCTTTTAATACACCAACTGATCATTAACCTGATTTTAAAACTTCTATTTGATTCCCAATAATCATAGCCAAAACCCACCCTTTCATAGTAACATTTAAGGAAAACAGATTTTTTTTTTTTGGCAATTTTACAATTGTTCTTGCATATTTGAAACAAAAGCAAATGTTAGTTTGGCTAGCATGGTTGGTATCTGACAGTATCTAAGATTTACCTGACATAACTCATGACTCCAAACAGCTGCCCTCATAAAATCCCAGCCAGTAAGTATTTCTTTGACGATCTCACTACAGTACCAGCATTTTGTATATATACCATTTACCAAATGTTGATTATTTCAAAAACAAGATTTAATGATAAGCATTTATAATATTAGGCACAAGTTTTGGGTCCTATTCATCAATGACGAAACATGTAAGATAGGACAAGTTATTAACTTAATCATATCAAACCGAGGAATAATAAGCTAATTGGAAATCTGATTTCACTTGAACTATGAAACTTGTAAATTGAAAATTGTGTGCTTGTTAACTACCAGAAGTAGTACCAAACAAGAGTGTAGAGTTAGGGATTGGATTGTTCCATGTATACACAATGGAATGCTTAATGAAGCCTTAATTGGTAACTAATTCATCATCTCATGCCATGCATAAATTTTCAATCACTTTTGCTCATTCTTTGTTTTAAGTTTAATTAAATAAAGCTTGATTACTCTAGCTAAGGAATTGACATCGCTGAAAGCTGCTTCAAGGTGTTCCCATAGCATGGAAGACTTGGTCTTACACTAACACTGATCTTTTGGAAAAATGCAGGAAAAAAATGTCCCCTCATTTGCAAAAATTTGGTTAAAAGTTTGCTTTAAAATGAAATAACCGTCTCAAACTGATCTCAGCTGAGAAGACACTTACTTCATCTAATTCTCCGATAAGATAGTCCTTCATCAATTCCCTGGCATCTTGCGAATGACCTACGTCTTCAAACGACTCTGAAGCGTTACCACCTAAAGACGAGAAAGGAAAAGAAAAACACAAATAAATACTAGTGACATTTACATGAAAGGATTTAAGGCAAATTTAGTGATGTTGATAGAGACGAGTTAATACCCAATTAGTATGTGTTGAAACTCTATATCTGTAATGTCAGTATTACTGTATGTCACATTCGAATAACATTAAGAACATTAAGGAATTCATATTTGAAATTGAGGGAACATCCTCAGACGGCAGTCTCTACCACAAATCTTTTAATAACCTTCTATTTGACATCTGATTAACCATAACTTGTTAACCCGCCCACCCCTTTAAAAATACAAAATAAAATAAAACTGTTAGCAAACTGCTTATCCACTAGAGAGCCTGTGTAAGAGAATGTGTAAAAGTAAGTTGGCCTGACGTTTCGATCATAGCAGGATCTTCTTCAAAGGCTAAATGACAAGTAACAACAGAAGGGACAAAAACACGCACAGAATACAAACAGGTTAAAGAGCATGGTGAACACAAAGAAACCTGCTCCTTTAAAATACGACAGGAGCAGGTTCTTAATACTCTCCGACACAAGCTTTGTTTGTCTTTCCCAAACAAGTGTAAACAGCAAAGCTTTGTTGCTGAGTGATATTTTAGTAAAATGAAGGATATGAACCAATTTTTCTTTACAACAAAGGAGTGTAAATAAGATGGAAATAAATGAAAACTGGTCCGAGGTAACAATCAATTGGTGTGGTGCCAATGACAAGCCTGAGGACCAGGGACCACTATTCACATGCAGTGTCCTCTCGCCATGGAAACGGTAATTTCACACTTCTGCTTTAAATATAGCAGTTGATATGACAGCCTGCAGTCTACATAGTTTCACTCATAACAGAGTGGTGGGCGGGGGGGGGGGGGTGTGGGGGGGGGGGGTGTCTACATCATTCTTATTTCCAAAAAGATATCATACATAGCACAGTCAAGTCAAAAGGCAACATATGTTCAGAGAATAGTCTCTGAAATTCTTTAAAACCATCCAGCATGGTAAGTAATGAAAACTCCCAGAACACATCCAGCCAAGCAATAGTCAGAATTATCACAGTGTTGTAAATTCCATTGTGTTGGTATACAATTTCTATGTAGAACCATGGAGCTATAAACAGAGCTCCATGGTAGAACTTTGCAAATTTTTCTTGAAGATAACAATCAAAACACCACGTAAAGACCCCTAAATCTAGTAGTTGTGAATACATTCAGATAAAGTGAGTTAATATCAAGGTGAAAGATCATCAATGACACAGGCACTTTAAAGCTGACCTCCAAATAGTGTGAGACTGACAGTGTTTGGTTGTACTCAGTGAAGCGTACCCCCACTTTAAGAGCCAAGACAGTGTATATTGTAGCTGAATAGCGGCATGCTTGCTCACCACTACATCACAATAGCCCAGCATATTGCTAGCCTTCATGAAAAAAACATTTTTATGCTTCTACTGCTGTCTGCATCTCAACCTAAGCTTTACTATTTGCTCCCCATGCCCCACCCGCTACCCAAAAAAAAAGTTGTCCAATGAGTTCAAGAGCCATGGGTATGCTACTAGTACTATAATATTGATAGTTCCACTGCCAACCATGTATTAAAGAATTTGATCTACTTCTGAAACATCAAGAACTTCTTGCCCCCCCCCTCCCACTTATTAGTATACCTCAGCTACTTCTGTACACACAGATAAAAGATTTAACAAGGATGGGGTTCAAAGGTCACATCTTTTCTAAGTCTCAGCACCACACTGTACAGGCCATGCATGCACTATCAGTTACTCTTTTAACACCATCCATTAGTTTGAAGTTTAAACTGTTTTACTGCGTATTTTACATTCCTCATAAAAACTTTGTGATAAAGGTACGCAAAGCACTAACCAACTGACATTGCTTGAAATCAGTGCTAATTTACTGTTTGTACCGAGGTTTTGTGTGTTGTAAATCTGACAAAGTATACCTTGACGAGCTGATCTGAAGAAATCACGCACAAACGCATCATAAACTATGAACTGTCTTATAATATAAGCTGTAGAATTGTCCAAAGATGCGTAATGTGCAAGTTTATGTCTAGCTTTAAACAGTAATCCCTCAGCCTAACCTACTGTACTATGTTAAGTGGAGCATCACACTGCATAGTTATTCGGTGCATCACAACTACAACTATTAGTCTGTTTTAATGCAGTCCACAATTATGGTATTGATCTCCTAAATCTCATCAAAATTAAAAAACAAAAAGTTAATACTTTCTTCTCATTTATTTTGTAAATATTGACATTTTCTTTTTACCAAACCAGTCCTCCAAACTAACATAGAATACGGTACTGAAATTTCTTAAGACTGTATACTATTCGAGATACTGTACAAACAGCCTAACAGGTCAAACTAAACTCACTGTTATGTACAGTTGTACAGTATATCCATTCATTCATTTCTCTGTTTCTTTTCTCTACAGAATTTACAGTAGCAAAAATTACTTCCTTATTCATGTAATTTTAATAATTAAACATGAGCTGTGATTGATAATTATGTCATGGCATGTTCACCACTGATACCGAGGTTGGTACTTAAAGCAATTAACACCATGTACTGTAGATAAATCATGCCATGGACTTTCAACCCTGAGTCTTGTACAGATGGATCCTGGTTTATACTGCAATACATACTGTACAGTACTGTCTAACACTACTGTCTAACAAGAGTACACCGTACACTGTACAGTACTGTAGGTTAATGTACTATATGCCCAGGCTGCTCTGACAACCTATACCAAGGACATCACAGGTGATTACCTGAATGAATCATGAGCTCGTTTGTGATTTAATCGCAAAAGTAAACGATAAATAAATGTTTAACTGTATTATCATGTTATCATATGAAAATGTCATATTTCCAGCAAGGAACACACATAACAAAAAAAATTACATTGTTTATTTGATGAAAAAATTATTTAAAAATATTTCAAATGTTTCTAAATTACTGACAATCCTTACCTGCTTGTTCAAGCATTACCTCCTCTCCACCGGGATGCTGAAAGAAAAAACAAACCAGTTTATCTAAAAACTCAAAAGTGACTAACATTATAGTTTTGACTTTTGAAATGACTTCAATTGCCACATTGTCATTATTATTTTTTCTTATCACAAGTAGAATGATGTGCAAAAAGACTTACGGCAAGTTCAATGTGTCTATCACATCATACTGCAAAATGACTTGGGGCAAGTTTGATATGTTCATCACGTCACAGCTCTACGTACTGTAATGCAATACCAGTTGTACTGTACATCTTACATACATGATAGCTTGGAGAACTCTACGTAATATACACCTGAATGCAATAGATCTTATATCTTACTATACATACCAAATGAAATTAATCAAGTTATTCCTCTTGTTCTACATATCAGCCTCCAAACATTTTACCCTACTGCAAGCTATGTGCAGTACAGTAAAATATTATCCAATACTAAGTTAACTAGTGCTTATTTCAAACAGTTCTGTTCTTTTCTAGATATCTGAAACAATTGATATGTTTGATGTTTCAGACCTCTTACACTAAAATGTGCTCCTATTTTTATTTATGTTTTTTTAATTTGATTTAATTGAAACATTTGATTTCATCAACAGTGCTGTTGCCAGACTTCATCCTTTTCTTTGTGATATTCATTAAGCAAGCTATTAAGATGAACATGATTTCAAATGGTGATGTAGAAAATGAGAGCAAGTTTTGTCACACAATTGTCTGCTAAATTAATAATTGACAGAGAGGGGCAAGGAGACTTAGAATGTCAGTTGCTTTATTATTACTCATCAACTCAGAGACAATTATCATAATTGTTCAAAGATTTGCTGGGTTGTGGGTAGTGGATAGTAGTGGATACCCATATAATACCTTACTTTAGCAGGCATACTGTAACTCTTGAAACAAGTTTGGAGCTTTAGATTAATTTGAAGTGGTTTAGTACAGGAAGAGAATCAGTTAATGTTGATGGTAGGAGAGTAATGCAGACACACATGTATGTCACACTGTACCTGCTTCTTAAATAATACACTAAGTTGTAAAGTCGTAGCCTAAGTTTGCTACAGACACCGCACAGACAGTGTGAACCCTACACACCTACATTCCCTTTTGGTCTACTGTATCTGTATACTACTCTTGTAAAACTGCTGGAAGTGACTGAGAAAAGACTTTTGTACAACTTTGAAAGTAATTAGCCAATTGGTTCTTTCATGGTAAAATTGTATTGACAACAATTCTGAAATGCATACAATGCTGCTTTGTTCCCTACAAACTTCTTCCTGTTACTATTGTTGTATGATTCATTAGTTCTGTTTGACCAACTACTTTCAACACTTAGGCTGCAAGTCTTTTACAAAGTGTTAAATGGAGCCACAAATTTTTATTAGCAAAAATGTTAAAGGATGCCATCTTGCGATGAATAAAACTGAATTCATGTTTAAAAGACCAGAACTAAAACAAAAACAAATTAAATTAAATTGTGAAGACTTATTAAAATAAAGGTCCAAAACACACACAATCCTACTTGTGACTAATTACTACCCCCTCATTCAAATCCTTTATGAGCTCTATCAAACAGCATTTTGCTTCATTCAAACACATTCAGTCTGTAGGAAAATCGTTTAAGATACCTTCCAGTCCCTTGTTAGCTTGTAGTCAACCTGCCCCCCCCCCCCCAAACTTAGATTTCTACTTCCTCCAGGCGTCCTGACCCTGTTTCAACCTCCATAGGCCTAGTGTCATACTTTCATTGTGATACCTTTTGTACTTTTCATTCCACTGCCAACTTAAGTATTGCTGACAAGGTCCAAGGGGGACTAAAAATACCTACATACTTTCTAAAACAGTGACCCTTGTTTGTCAAAATTATAAATTGTATCTTATTTCTCTGCTTTTGTCTAATGATACTTTTGGAATACACATGGATTTTTTTATAATATATGCATATGCCTATATATATTCTTATATGTATATATTTATTTATATAGTAAAGGCTTAATAATTGATGCACCTTCAAATACTAGTACTAGCAACGATACAGCAGGCAACCTAAACTTTTTGCAGCGAAGCAGAAACTTTACATATTTCATTGAGTTTGAATCCATTTCAGGTTTGAGCTGATCAATTTGTGTTTTGTTTAAGCTTTTAACGTCCAGTTTTGCACGTATATTTTGCATTTGGTAATCTTACTCCCTAAAAATAACCAAAATTACCTCAACATGATACCAGTGCTATCTGGGACCTGACCTGTCTGATATTAAGAGGCTCAGAGCATAGCAAACAGCATCCAGAGTCAATGGATGTATACTTACAGAACGCTTATCGACAAATCCGTCAATTTCGAGGTATGAAAGAACTTGACATGGCAGATTATTTGTGTTGCGTAGGCACAGAACAATAAATATTTTGAGATCATTACATTTCTGACGAACTACACATATGAAATTGAAAAACACATTCAGTTGAGTGATTTGGATTTTCCTCTATAATGTTGATCAAATTCTTTAGTGCCTCAATTGCTATATAATATATATATAGATGGATTTGGTTGCTTGGCGACTATCTTGGCGCAGAGTGCTCTATCTACAGTATGTCCAGTTTACAGAGCGAAATATAGGTTGGGACTAGTTGAGACTACCAGTACTAGCACTACATACCAGTTGTCTGATGATTGCTCCACGTGAAACTCTGAATAACAACTACTAGTGTTGAACTGTTCCACTAGTCTCAACTAGTCAACCATATGAATATGTATTTGAGATTCTTATTTTCAGTTCGAGAAATGGACGGTGCGCATATTTTTTTTTCCCAGGACGAACGTGGGCATCAGCTAATCAAATCCCTGGATTCCAAACATGTGACGCTTTTTCAAAAGACATATTCTGAATCTTTTTTCCTAGTTTTGACCCCAGATTATGAACGACAATCCTTCATTTTCGAAGAGAGTCGACGGTGCGGATAGGCCTACAGCCTAGTGATAGACCCTGAACAAGAAAGTAACGTTAGGCAATATTTAAAGTAACGTTAGAATATAGATTACCGAGAAACCTATCCTTTATTCAGTTTAACGTATAACTTAGCTAGGACTCGGAGCTGAAGCTCAGAAGCATAGGCCTGTGTTCGTTTTGATCATACGTACCTCATCCAAGAATTTAGTAACATCATAAACACTATCATGAATGACAAGCCAAGAAGAGCTGGTAGTTCTGTGTTCGCTAACTTCTTCGAGAGTATATGTCTTCGTTACTGTCTCTGCCATTTTCAAGTTATTTCTGTTACTATTGTAGGTTAGTCTGTTTCAAATAATACAAAATATGCAACTTCTTGTTGTGAGATCGTCTTTTCGTGAACAACGGTGCGACGGGAGGATTTCAAATTCATGGAATAATTCGTCTTCTTTCAGCTCAAATTATTTCGCCACCTAATGTAGGCAAATTTGCTGTGGCAGTTGTACCGAAAGTGAAGTACACACGCTAGTACAATGTATGGAACAGTGCCGGTAGGTCACCTACAACTTACACCAGTGTAATGATTAGTTGTATGTGAGACACATGACAGTTTTCACGTAATTTAACACGAACTTATGCAATAAAAGGTATCGAACGCCATCCGGATTTTTAAGTGTAAGAAAAGACCGCAAACGGCGCTGCCATATGGCCCATATCCATCGGGCAACCTGACCTTTGGAACTTTTCAACAGTTTTACAGGGTTTCTTAGCTATTTTAAGTTTTGTGAGTTCTTCAGCATATGATTAAGGTCATGTTTTGATGAAAAGGGTTTTCTTCGCGTTCTTGAGATATTGTGTTTAATACAATATTTAATCATTTTGACCTCCAATGACTTAAAATGATATTTGACATTTACACGAAAAAACAATGGCCTTCACCTACTCAATATGGGGCAACCACATGCAACTATGAAATCGATACAACTCTTTATCTTCAAGAGATATCATGTTTCTAAAGTTTTCATATTCTGTTGACCTCAAATAACCTTTGACCTTCACTAAAACAATGGGCTCTTAAACCTTGGCTTAGGGCATCTGTATACAAATTATGGATTATGATTATGAGAGATTATGTTACAAGCAAGGCATCCCAGACTCATGAACAAATACACAAATGCTTTCATGATAGCAAACGTTACATTACACATCATTGAAACTAATAACAAGAACAAATGTTACATGAATCATTCGCATAATTATATTTTCAAATTATCCATAAAATTGTAAAAATTGTAACATCTCTTTGTCACCATTGGATATATCTACAAACACCTAAAAATGAATTTCTTTAAAAAGTTTGTACAGAAAGCTTCTGCAACCAAATACCGATTAGAACAGGGGGAAAAAAATGCTGAACAAATATGAAAATAAAACTCATCAAAAGAATAGAACTGTCTTTAAACCTGATTACATCATAAATTCTGTATAAATATGAATCACTCCTTCTCTATTGACAGACATGTAACCAAAAATATTTGAATAGACATGAGTTTAAGACAAAAATAACATAAAAAAGAAACAGATGCCAAATAAAAAAGGGGAATAAATTAACATTCCAATAGTTTCCAAATTTCAAGGAAGCTCCCAATGTAAGAAACTCTATCGATATTTTAATGAAAGAGGATATATTTAATTAGCTTCATCTTTTAACTACTTTAATCCGCAGGAACAAAGTGGTGAAGGGGTAAGGGGAGAGAGACAGGGAGGGGTGAGGATTGCAGACATAAAGTGGTGGGTGTGTCACAGCATGCAGATTGGATGTAACTTATCTTGGTGCTGAATAAAAGTACTGAAAGGAAATACAATAATATATGAGGGTCTGGAAAATATGTGACCAGCTTAAAACATTACTCATGTTATGTGCGAGAATGCATGTACTTGTTTAGTATTCTGACTCATGACAAATAAATGCCAAGTAATTAGACATCATTTGCAAAGAATCACCACGTCCTTACAAGAATTCTATTATTAAGGAATTTTGTTGCAGTTAGGGTATGTGGATTTGAAAATGGAAAAATTGGCTAAAACAATGGGGTCCTCGGTCTGAATGTAAAACACATCTCATTATAAAGAGTTGAGGTCTTTTGTGTTTTTTTCAAAATGTTACCCCACAAAGGTGTCTTTTTCAACCCCCACAACGTTGCCAACAACTCTACCATGGTAAAATCACTGGCAATGATTAGACTTAAACTTAAAATAAGGTGGCTAGTTACGACTCTAGTTTTCCCAAATATTTTGTTTTGTAAATGTGCCATCTCATATATATGATTAAGTCAGAAAAATCGCTTGGCCCACTTTGAAAAATGTTCAACTATTTGAGGTACAGTTCTTAGTGATCAGAACCGGATGCATCATCAAGAAACATAAAACAACAACAATTTCATTGAGTTTAGGCTTTTCTCGATGCTTCAGACACGTTTTCATTAAATTTTATGGCTATGTAAAAATTCTTAAGGATTCATGTAATAACATTTAGTCACAAGTGCCTGCACCAAAATAAACTATTCTGTAACTACCTTCCACTAAATAATATTTGTGACCTAAGCAAATGTGTCAACCACAAAGCCCACCCAAAATGAAGGGGGGAGGGGCATTCCATTCAGGACTTTTGATAAAATAACACAAAACAACTATGACAGTGTTTCTTCATGGGCTACTTCTAAATGATGTGCTCGATCTATGATATTACATTCTTGGCTCTGATTGGATGATATGGTGTCATGTGACCATTCCTGACATAAGGTATTGCTATCAGCTTTAATACAGAGCTGGCAATAGTTTAAAGGTTGATAAAGCACTCTTTGTCATTTGGGCAGAAGACACATATAATCCTTTGACTTCATGAAAATGCTTTACATAATCAAGTAATAATGTGGATGAAAAGTAACAATCTACTTGAAGTCAGGCCTTAAATTATGACCAAACCTTGTAAAAGCTGGATGCTATTTCTTACCAAAATCCCAATGACTTCATCCAAAAGGAAAGTGTCTGTGCGACATATTCTTTTCTCCCATTTAGCTTCATTTGGTGGAAAAGTCTACAAGGTTAGGTAAGTTAGATACATTTTGATATAATATTGAGTTATACTGGGAAGATTGTGTAGATTGTGAACAAATGAAAAACTATAATCCTAAACTCCACTGCAAGTTATACCAATGTTAAGAGAGATGCAGTAAGAACTAACATCAGTTTGAAACATGTAATAAGGCACCAATACAGGAAACACACTCACCATTATCTTTGATTAATGTGATGGAGATGTTCTTAGTACCCACCTACCCACCCAGCACCCATCTACCCACCCAGTACAGCATCTACCCACCCAGTAATCCATCTGAAATGAAGAATGGGTCAACTATTTTGATACACCTGCTTCATTTGTTTCCGAGTTCACACTGAAATTACACCTAAGATTTATTCTAGAATTTGAATTGAACCTTCTCCTTATAAATTTATCTCAGTATTTCTTTTCCTTGCTTTCTATTTCCTGATTTTCTATACTGTTTTTCCTCCTCCTCCTCCTCTCACACGTCATCTAGTAGTTGTACATCATCCCTATTTTCCTCTGGATTATGCAAACCAACAATGATGGCAGGATCATGCTCTCTAGGAAACTCATCTTCATCTGGGGTGACGAAGACAGCTGCTGCTGCTGATGATGATGGTAGAGTTACCTCCCCTCTGTCTGGAGTGCCCTGATGACCATGTCCAGCATGGTCTTGGGATGTTGATGAAAGCTCTGGTGTGACTGCCAATGATGAAGACCCACCCGATGTACCATCCACTGATGTGTCAGGGGTGCTAGTTGATGATGTGGTAGGACCCTCAGATGAGGGGGGGTTGTCAGGAGATCTTCTGCTTGTTGCTTGCCGCTGCAGTATCCTGTTAACAACTCTAATCCTGTGGATGTTTGCAGCTGCATTCAGTATTTGGTGGTCAAGGTGTGCTTGTTGAACCACCTCTTGGGTAGTTTCCGAGTCTGTGTCCGATGTGGTGAAGCTGGATGTCTCCAGGGTATTCTGTGGGTCGGAACCTTCTGAGGATCTACCGTCTGCGTTGACTGAGTTTTGTGTGTCATTAGTTTCTTGTTCGGGAGACAGCCCGGACCCACCCTCTGTAGTGTTTCTATTCGAGGCTGCCTCTGTGGTAGTGGCAGCATTCAATTCTCCTTGACTGCCACGAGAGAGCATTCTGAGAAAGCGGGACCTTCGTCTATTGATCCCGTGGGATACAGTCGTGCCTCCCCTCACTCCTTCCACGAATGCCCTCTGAAGGTCTCCATAATGAGGAGATGCCATAGTGGCTGAGTAGGACGGGGGTGCTTCCCTCTGGTCATTTTCCCCCCCGTAGATGTAGTAGGACGATCTGGACGGCGACTGTCCTCCGTCTCTGCGGACCTGACGGAGCTGGTACAACTTGCATGTACAACTGAGGGCAGCAACAAGGAGCATTCCGCACACCAACGAACCAATCACGGCAGCTGTGATTACTTTGACAGTAGACGCTGGGTAGAGAAGAATGATTTGTAAAATCGTCATTGCAAATGGACGAAACACATTTTGAAAACTGACGAAATGAAAAGATTCCAACGTATGCAGTCAAACAGATGCTTTTATATGTTAAATATGTAAATTTGAACCTACATAAAAATATATGCATACAAAATATGCAAAATGCAATCAAATATAGAATATTGCTAATATACAATGAAAATAGTTGCAATTAAAATTATACACAAATTACAGCAAGACAAAATTTAACTTGGGGCAAAAATCCATGGTTTCTCCAGATACTAGACACTTTGGTTGGCAGAATGAATAGTTCATCATTGGAACTGATGTGTTGACTAAAGCAGCTGTCAACTAATTCGACTGAGTTAAGGGCCGCTTAACATTTCCTTTTCTTCCTTTGAAAGATGCACTTTAAGATCAGAACTGCCACTGTTCTACATCACATACCTACATCAAAGGTCAAAGGTAACACTAACCACGAAACACTTGATGACAGTGCAATATGGATCATAGTATCATCAGGCTGGAAGGTGTTTCGCTGTTTGTTTCAAATACATGCCCCCCTTGTCACTTTTCCAATGCTATAAATAATATCTATTTTCTGCATCTCTTCAAATCCATTCACTAAATTATCACATTCTGCCTTGATCATCACCTTACCGACACATTGAATGTTTCTACATAAACGATGGTCCGCAACCCAAGGGGGAAGACCCAAGACAATTTATTCCAGAAGCCAGAAACTTATCTATGGTTTTAGAGGATTGCCGGCAGAGATGGATTTATATATTTTCCGGTGCATAGTCTTAGCTATAGCTTTCATACATCCTGAGCATGGATTTAAAGTAGTTGGTTGGGGGGAGGGGAGGGGATGGTGGGTCATGGCTCAGTTTTCATGGAAGATCCTGGATAGTGAACCTAAACATTTGTAGACCAAACAGAGGATTACAAAGTACATCACATTAAAAGTAGGATCTCGGTAGGAGGTTGAAGTAATTTCTCATTTTTTACCCCCCCCCCCTTACAATTATTTATTCACGGTTGACACTTATAACAAATATCACTTACGACAATCTGACTCGTCGGATCCATCTTCACAGTCGACCTGAACGTCACACATCCATTTCTCTTGAATACAAGTACCATCTTTACAAAGAAATAGACCATGAGCCTCTCCACAGATTTCAGCGGTGCAGAACTGTTCATCTTCACCTCCAGGAGTGCATGTGGTGAACCCATTACATCTGTCTTCAGGAAGGAAGCAGTCCCTACCTGATCCCTGACAGGGTATCTTCTCTGCAGAACAGTTGCCTGAACCCAAACAAATCAAGATTATACTTCAATGGGGGCTTCAACATACATGATACTTCGATACATGGTACTTGGATAATAGCATTTATACTACTCACCACACTTCATTCTGCCTTCAAAGCAGAGCTCTCCAACATCCTCCATCCCTCCCCTTCCCCAGACACCCACTCTACTCTCATGCACGGCTTGTAAGTCGCACTCGTAGACATGAGCATATTACACCTGTATTACGTGACTTACATTGGTTGCCTATTCATTGCAGGTTCAATTATAAGATTCTGTTATAT
>JAIPMN010005163.1:0-11913 GCA_020650975.1 Apostichopus californicus
ATATATATATATATATATATATATATATATCACATTTTTCTTTGTTTTTCTTTGTATATAGATGTAGCACAAGTAAATAGGCTGTTCGAAGATATGGTATATATTGTTATTTTCTTAGCTACGTCTATATACACTGATCTTCAATTCCAGTAAGTACGGTTAACATACCGTGCCTTCATGTAAAATTATAAATAGAAGTAATAAACTGACTCAAATACAATGATTTAAATATAGCCCAGAAATTGCCGAACGTTCTGATGGAATGGACTTCAGCATTACTGTATGCATGGCAAGCAGAGTTTGGTGTGTTATCCTCAACGACAACCTTGTATGTGAAAATGAAAAGACGCGTTTAAATGTCACCCAAACCTGATAGGGGTCCGTAGGGGTGGGGTAAGGTAGGGATGGGGTACGTGGAGAAGTAAGGGGTGTGAAGGGTTTTATCTTAATAGCATATAATACTGGTGACCTTTGATTCATAATAGATTTTATCGACGTAATTTGTTTCATAAATCAGATATCACACAAGAATAGTCCTGTGATTCATTAACAATGGCTTGTTTGCCGTTCTGTTCTCTTTATCAAAAGTCGCTGTGTAATTAGTTGTCAACTTATGTTACTTTCACATCTAGCCCATGATAACGATTATATATGTGTGCCAGCGATCAACGTAGCCTAAGTGACAAGTAGCGTAGAAAGCTATTTAGGGCGAAAGAGGGGGTGGGGGTTGGGGCAGAATGAGGAAACCGATGGGGGTTGGGAATCTTTCTTAGGGATAAACCTTCGGTGTATATAGATACTGCAGTGTGTCATTGAATAAATAGGATTTGCGTCTCAATGCCAAATGTCTCCCCCTGTTTATTCTCGAAAGTAGGTATGATTTCGAAATTTCTCACTTATTTCACAAAATATGAGTTTTAATTCTATCTCGACATTCTGACTGTTCCATACTTTTTAGTTATGTGTCTATTTCGAGAAAAAAACGTTTCTAAATACACTTCTATAACCGGTCCTGCATAAAAATAAATAAAGAAACAAATAAAAACAAGATGGGGTGGGCGGGGGGGGGGCATCCTCGGATGATGATTACCAGGTTATTACGATATGTGGGTGGTGAAGGTGGGGATGGAGGGTGTTGAACTAGGCTATGACTTCTATATCGAACAAAGATATAGCCTACCCTTTTCTTCTTGCTAGAGTTCCTATGTTCCACCACTCAGACTGATAACCTCAGTAGCCTTGATATCAGTCATCTTCGTACACATCAGACATTATGGAAGCATAGTCCTATAGATAAGATTATTACTGTAAATATAAGTGAGACTCATTAATAATGGCTGATTTGCTGTCATCAACCTTTTATTGATTTGTTATCAAAACTTACTAGATTACACTGTAACTTAGTTATCAGTTTATCTCCATATTTAATGCTTCATATCTATGACTCATAACCATTCGTATCAGTGTTTTAATGTAGTACCTATTTTTGAGTGTGCGTCTGAAAGAACAAAACAAACATTTTATTTTGAAGAGAATCTAGTCACGTGACGGCATAGTACAGTACATCAGCCAGTTTGTTCTTCCGTACGGCTAGTTAATTGTACGTACATTATATACTACCCCGTCATTAAATTAGGACTGAATGCGATACTTTTCGCGGAAATAAAGATGTAATATTACTACGTGCGTTCTGTGTTTAATTTTTTACTTTCTCTTTCTCCAAAAAATTGCACACGCACGCAAAAGACGTATACAATGGGAAATTTAGTTAATTAAGGATGGAAATGATAGCACCATTTTGCACTTAAACCCCCTTACCGAAACATTTCTCTAAGGGGATAGATCTCCCCTTAGATCCTTCTACCCACAGCGAACGTCTGCAATTAGTTGTAACCCCCCCCCCCCAACTCCCCCCCCTTCTGTTTCTCTCTCCTCTCTGTAAATTCGAATTCAAAACAGAAGATAGGCCTACAGCCTATGGTGTCATGAAATGTCATATAAACTATCTGAAAATGTTGTGTTACCCTTTGACAAACAGGAGACTGCTATAGACCAATGTTTAACATTTGTGTTGGTCACCTTCAAACGTTTTCACTGTTGTAAAACATAAAATAAAAACAAGTAACAAGGATACATTAGGTACCCACCACAGAAATGTATACATAGAGTCCATATCACACCTGCTGACAACAATACGGTTTGCAGCTATTTGGAAGTCGCATCACGCCATCTTGTTTCACCCAAAACTATGACTCGCGCAAAGGGTGCCTACATTATTGTAACGAGGTTTCGACGAAATCCTGATCTTATCGTCAAAATATCTTTCATTTCCACATATAGATACACTTTATGCACTAGATGACCTCGAATTTTGTGGAACAAAGTAATATCAGTTGAAATGAATTACATTCCACGGCTATTCCGCTGCTGTTTACGCAGTTGTTCTTACTTTTTTGAAGAAGAAAAAATACTAACATGTTCGCCAACTAAAGTACAAATCTTATGTTTTGTCCTTAACGAGATGCATTGGGCACAAAGCCCAACCGTTTATATCGTTCACCATGCTAATTTTTATTGGACCGAAATGTTTGGGAAACGCCTTTACAGAATAGTTTGAGCCCCTGGGTGCAGGTACTTCGAGATGGAGGGGCACTAACGATTTATGTAGGGGCCCTAAAAATTAAAGGAAGGTTACAATAATCATGTGCTGTTCAAGTGTTTGTTCATATGATAGTGGCTTTTGGGATAAATTAAGGGGGTTAGGGTGGGAGAATGCTAGTCTGAAATTGGAGGGGCATTCCCCCTGGGCCCAGTCTGGCTACCGGACTTGTGGAGGCGGGGCTCATACTCGAATGGAGTCATATGGCCATATTACAGAGCTCCCAACTGACCCGCATTTCGCGGGTTGGACCCGCATTCTAACACCCAAACCCGTGCAAGCGTCCGAAATACCCGCATTGTAATTGTCAAGTATACATAAAAAAATTGCATCAAATTTTGACTTAGCAACCATCATTTCTTTAGCATTTAGCATAATAGACTATAAAACCTCCTTTACAGCATCATTTGAACCTCAAATTAGCCTATATTTCTTTTCACTGGGGCGAGCAGTGAACATTTTCATGCCACGGGAAAGAATGAATTATCATTCAAATACTATTCAATTTATTGATGTTACACACAAAAAAATGCATATTTCTCAGAAAAATTTGGGTGACAAAAGCCTTTCTAAGTGCCACCATTTTACATGTAGGCATCACCAGGATTCCAAAAAAATTCAAAAGGGGAGGGGGACACCCCCTCCACTTATACCCCTATACCCAGGACGGCGATTTGTGGCATGGACCAGCATTTGCCTTCTCAAGAGTTGGGAGCTATGCATATTATGATCATGGCCGTATGGCCACCTGGCCACCTTAGAATGCTCAGTAAATGATACACTGCAAGTCATGATGAGGTAAAACATTTGAACATTTTCATGGCAACTTAAGTCTACAGAAGCTCAGTGAAAAATCTTGGAAAAATGTCGCAGTTATTAACTGACATGTACAGTATGCAGACATTCCAAGTCACACGCATTTGGCGTGTGACACACACATTTCCAGCCCTTCACACGCTCACACGCTATGTGCACTTTATCACACGCAATCCACAAACAATCTCCGAAAAACCGTGTGTGCAACCATGGAGCGAAATCCATATAACCCTTAGTCTAAAATTAGGTTAGCGGCATAATTAAAATATTTTTGGTTTCGTCTAGCATTCACTGTTTAACCGATAAATGCCCCTACGCATACGCTAGAGATTGAGAAGTGCGCTCCAATTTCCGATATAAATGTTCAATTATGTTAGCAAGTGATTACTTTCATCGATTCAAGAAAAGTCTTTGTTGAGAATTGTCATGCTTGTTGAGTTAAATAATATATATATATGATGATAAAATTACTCAGAGAAACTGAAAAAGAATGCACCATTTTGCATCTAGGCAGTCAAAAATACGAAAATTAGACCCTTAGACCCCTCCCCCACTGCCGCTGATCACACTCATAAATTTTCCTCAATGTAGGAAAGTCTGAGTATGTCATAGTTAAAGAAAACCCGACAGGCCATTGTTGCTGTGTGTATAAGTTGATGGTAGCAGGTGCTTAGAAAATAGGTCAACAAGCAAAACGAGTTTGGAAAGATTTGATATAAAATTTGATTATCCCTCACCTTGTTTTAATCATCTGTTTACAATCTGAGATAACATCTCCCTTCCAGAATAGAATTCCCATGAAATGCAAACACCCTCTAATTTTCACTTAATTCTGTGAGTGGTTTGTAAATGTTCTCATCCAAGCATCAAACACTTTAATACACAGAGATGAGATCTAAAGTCATAAATAGCAAACTGTGAAGTGTAATTTTTTTTTTTTTTATTGGTAACAGAGAACAGTTCAAGGTAGGTTGCATATAGTCTAGCCCATTTGGGGCTTACAACACGCAATTGAGATCCTGTTACTTGGAAAAGACCATAAGCTAAAATTGTTAATTCTATTTCTAATTATCAAGATAGCTAGATACAGCTGAAACCTGGATTATCAGGACACTGCTGTCCATACAAGGAAAAGTATCTTGATATTTCAACTTTCTATTATATATACATTTGTTTATTTTTTATGGTCACGTTTATAGCGCTAACATTGTGTTACGAAAATGAAATACAGCATTGAGCCGCAACATTTTTGGCCCATGTCCCTGGATATTCCTGGAGGACTGAGCCAATACCCATCAAACCTCCACCCCTCACAGGTGATGCTCAGAAAGCAAGAAAGCTAGCTTGGACTATGGGCTCCGTCACTAAAAGCTCCGAAATCTGTAGATAAATTTTCTGACCTTTGGCAAAATCCCACGGACCCTCGAGAAACAGTACAATAATACTCCTACTGCTATAACAATTGGGAAAGGTTGTTTTCTGAATCCAGATGATTCTAGGATCTTAATTAGTAATCATAAACCATGTTTTTACTGTACGTGAGACTTTGATTGACATTGTAACATCGAATCCCACCGTGTCCATTTGGGGTTACTGGAAGGATCCAACACAGCCCTAGCTTTCTACCATCATTATTGCACCAAATCATATCCATTCCTATTATTGAGTGGTGTGAACTTTGACAGAGGTCAGAGGTCATCTGGACACAAAACGCTGTTGATGTAGTACTTCTGACTGCCATAATTCTTTGTGAATGTCTGCATCTTCCAGCTCGGAGCACTTGACCGCACGTAGGACAGGGATTTCTCCAACAGATAGTATCGTACCAACCAGTATCACATATGCTCCTGCAAGGGAATGTGGACAGAGAGATCAAACACTACTACGGTTTAGAGGTTATCTGTGTGCATGGGCGCAGATCATTCTTGGATAGTGGTGGGAAGCGTGTCTGTTCTCTGATACTAGCTAAGCGGAGCGCGACCACGGGTTCGTGCGTAAGGCACGAGAATTTTTTGGACAAATATAGCTCCCAGATCGCCGGAACTAACACTTCCCAGACCCAATGATGCTCCCAAACCTCCTTAAGTTTTAGATCTCATGGCTAGAAACTTAGTTTGGGGAAATACATGGGCGACTGCAGAAAAAAAATCAGGGGACAAATAATCCAAGTAGACTATTGTATACGATGGGTCTGCGGTCCACTCCCAGAAAGCAATTATAGACTGCCGTCAATGCGATTTCTGTCCAATATTAGAACAACTGTGGATAAATGCACCAAAGTTTAATACAGGGGAATTTGAAATGCAATGTTTGGTAGGGACACGGTATATCATGTCCCCACTACTGAAACAGTTGGTGGGGACGCGTCCCGCTGTCCCCACCAGGATCTGCGCCCATGTCTGTGTGGTCCCCAAATGTCAGCATGCGAGAAAAACCAGCACTAAAATTTTCCAATGTCAGAGAATAATTCAAGTGTATAATTCAGTGAATAATTCAGTGAATAATTCAGTGAATAATTCAGTGTTCAAGTTTTGCAAAGATCTATATAGTTTGAAGGCTCTGAGCTTTGTTTCAGGCTGTAAAAGTGCTATATATGGTTCCTGTGTACAAAACCTGCTATGCAACTTTGCACTTGGGTAGCAGTTTGTCCCACTATGCATAGTATTTTGCAATGCAGTACCGAATAAATTATTCCCTGAATGTGAGCATGGTTTGGAAGATTCTATAAAACCCATCTTAATAATTTGATGTTTTTGAGATGATTATATTTAGTAGCCCTCTCAGTGGAGCAAGATGCAGTAAGGATTGAGGATCTAGAGCAAGTTATAAAGTTAGATGGAAGCTGAATTTTTTTTTTTTTTTAAACTTTCAAGGATATTTGGGTGCAACACAGGCCAGCAGTAGAGTCCACACAGTGTTAAAAAAAAAAAATCATAAAGACAAAGAGGTCAAAGAATTTATGTAAACACATTGCAGAAACCAGTGAAAAAGGTTGAAAATCATGCCTATGGAGGTTATATGGGGAAAACTCACACCATTGATATGTATGCATGAATGTATGTGTGTATGTACAGGTATGAATGTATTTTAGATCCTCCTGCAAGCAGGAACTCGCTAAGAAGCCATCATAGGCTTATCAAAGCCGCAAGCTGACCAAAGTCAGTCTCTTAGATTCATATTTAACATCCATGATTATGAATTGTCAATTGTCAACAACTCTGTAATTGGAGGACATACATTAATCTTGGAGTGACTCGAACTTGGGACCTTATGATTGAAAGGCTTTGGCGTTAACCACTGAGCTAACACTCCAATTGAATCTACTGTTATTTTAAACCACTGTTAGTTGGATGGGGGGGAGGGGAAGAAATGGTTTGCAGTTCTAACAAAGGAAGGAAGTTTCAACCAGACACTTGCTAGTCACAAACTGTGAAACCACTAAGCAGATTACGATCGATGGTATAGAGATATTTGCCGAGGGATTGACGTAGACAAATTCGGTAGAATAAAACTGGTTTTAACTTCTACGAAAATGTTCAACATGCATGAGTTTATCTGTTTGCTTCAAGTTCACTTTGGGTATGAATGCAGTGACATCTTTTATAAAATATCAATATTTAAAAAAATATATATATAATTAAAAAAAGCTAATGTATGGAAAATTAAAGGAAAGTTGCAAACAAGAATAGGATTAAACTTTCTTGTTTCACGAAACAAACGATCTATATATTGTAAATACACATTTGGCTTAGAGTAATGCTGATCACTATGGTTAACACTTGTTTTCATTTGTCTTTTAATTCATACTGTAAGTGTGTCACTTTATATAGCTTGAGTGATAGCTATCATGAACCATTTGGTGATAAATGTTCAATATTAGTTTTGTCTGAATGCCAACTGACAGCAAAAAAGCTGGCATTTCAAATTCATCAGCTACAGTAACAACATTTATTTATGTTACAACATACAGAAGGAAAGAATGATGCATATTAATATGAACTTTGCTTTTTCAAAAAGTTGAACACACAGGTCGATCCCCCCCCCCAATATCAAACCGTTATCAAGGATCAACCAAATATAGCACAACCTTATCAGTAGTCATGACTTTTTATCTTTGCACAGAGATAGCAGTTTGATCTTTACAAGGTAAAATTAGTTACTCTAATCAACAATAAATAGATATCTGTAAATAGTAATCTACATTTATAACTATGACTTTGAAATAGTACACATAAAAACTTGATAGTCAACATTGATAGACTTCTATATGGATCAAGATAGGCTATAAAATTACGTGATACCACAGGGTAATTTCTTTGATGTGTACATACAAACGAAAGGTTTCGTGTCCTTTTTATGAGACAACCTTTCATAAAAGTCACCAGCATTGACTAAAGACTAGCTAAAAGTTTTTCAAAATTAATTTGTAGTACGTCTATGTGAACATTATCTCTCAAAGTGATAAGAAACGCTTTGTAACTTGCAGTATATCCTTAGGTTGAGAATGGTCAGTTTTTAAGATCTGTTTGGCAGATGGTGAGAAACGGTCGTCATCAAGGCCAGATTTAAAGGCATTGAAGACTCGCCCCAATCCGCGTGCCACGCTCTACAAAAAGTTAACTTTCCGTTGCAGCTTGCAAGTGAAGTTTTTTGCTTGTCGCTACAAAATGCAGACAGTAATGAAACGTGATACCTTGTTATCTTTAGCTGGACCTGAGATGTCCATCGCTGTATCGTTGTACACTGTGCTGTGGGTATTGACCGCAGCTGTATGTACTGACTGTACACTAGTGTCTAATTACCGAAGGTAGCAAGCTGTGTGTGTATTTTCTGGAATCGATGGTGGTGTCTAACACTTCTGTTACACCTCATTCGAAACTAGGTCAGAAAACCGGCATTAGACGTTTCTTTTTGCGTGAGTCTTCACACCCTTTAACGTTCTGGGTGTCCCCTGAGCCAGACATAAGTTTTTGTCCCACCCCCCCCAAACTAGCCATGAGGGAGGCAACCATGGCAGGCAATTGTGGTTATATGTTTATTCAGGAACCAGTGCTGTTAATATGTGTGTACACTCACATGTATGCACAGTATAAAAATTCAAAGCTTAAATTGTTTGTAACATTTGCTATAATGATCAAGCAATGAGAAAGTTACATGAAAATGGGCAAACAATTTATTATTATTTAATGATATTTGGTGAAATGAAAAATACTGTAGTTTTTTTCCGTTTCTTTCCTTTTATGTCTTGTGTGTTTTCTTTTCACTCTCCTTCCATCTGGGGCCCTGGGCCCATCTGGCCGAATGGCAAATCTGGTCGTGCTGACTCTGTTGCTCTGATTTTGTACTGTTTTAATGTTACAAACTGTCAAGAGTCACATAGCCAATGACACACAGTGCTCAATGTAAAACAAAGGTCACATATAAGTGCAAAATTGTCCGTTCTCTATGGAAAATAGTTAACACTCAGATCTGTACAGTACATAGCTTGAAAACGATTGGAACGAAAACAAAAACTTAAGCTTCAAATATTAGCTAATTTCCGCGTTTAACAAATCGACCACCTTTCCGAGTCAGTCAACAACTCCATTCAAATACTGTAAGTTCAGTAGATATTAATACTGTGCACAGCATAACCGGTAGAAAATTGATGCAAAGGCAGATAAATGTTAGACAAAATGGTACCAAACATACCCTTTGACACTACTGCATCCCCAGCCATGATTTTGTTTGCTTTTCTCACGTCGTTCAGCTCTCCTCTCACTCTCCCAGTGCCGTCGTGGATGACTATCCACTCAGGGTCGCTCTCCAGTACTGTTCCTTGCAGCCAGACAATCTCCAGTCGTAAGTCCGTCGTATCCGTCGGTTTTCCTGGAATTGCTTTCATCAACCAGCACTTTTGGGCATCCTGGTCCAGATCTGTTCCGGTCACACCTGTGATCATCAGATCGTTCTGACGGGAACAAGTCTGCAGCTGTTCAGCGAATACTTTCCGGGCTGGAGCTGAGAGCTTCCCGGCATCTCCGCGAGACATTTCATCAGCTATGCATAGTTCACAACACTACAGTATGATACGTAGGCTCTATGTACAGTATGCTGATTAAAATCTGCATAAAGAACAAGATGAGGGAATAGAGCATTAAAATAAGATACACACTTGGCTGAGGTCAAGTGCTAAAATAATATCCTAGAAAATATTGGCAACTTTATGTCAAACCACATTGGAAATTGGCTGCAACTTTAGATTACAACTGAATTTTCAACACATTTCTGTACGGTGAAGATAGAAAGTTTTATTTTGTAAATTGCATCTGGCAATAACATACTTAGGAAATGATGTCATCATGCCAACTCAGCTGAAGTTGTATTTGTTCCTTATTAATACTTATAATATCATTTAACTATGTTAGTACAATATTATTTAATTTTAACAAAAGTTGCATTTTGATGAAATTCTAAAAACAGAGGAACTTGACATATTTCAGCAAACATTCCAAATGTATCATGTTTCAAGGATAAATCAACAAGGAGGTTATAATAGACAGATTAATGCTTTTGTAGAACATCTTCCATGATGGCGTCACAGACTATGTACATACATTATTACACAGGGAGGTGCTGTGCTAGAGAAAAAGGGAAGTGTCGAGCTATTTGGGCTACCCTGACATCTTAAATCTTGGTATTGTTTTAGATCCTTTTATACAATGGCAATATAATCAGATCATAGGGACTTAGAGATTCTCTCATCGTCTGCTACTTACAGTATAATCATGCTTCCTTTAAAGTCTTACACTGTGTTTAACTAGCATTGCCATATATCATAACAGTTTTCATTTCATTTATTTATTTTGGTTCTATCACAACATAAGTATGACATAGAAGGAGATAAGAAACAAAACTTGTGCAAGGATGTGAACTAAAAAACCCTATAGGGCTTGTCGGGTAGTGACACTCCATGAAAAAATACAGAACTTTACAATTAGCAAAGAGAACCAAAAAAACAAAACAAACAGAACCATCCCTTCCTCTCCCTTCCCTCACCCCCCCCCTCCCCCCAATTTCATTTTGCAGTTCTAGTACATGTTGATGAAGTGCTTTTGTAAGCTTTTTTTGAAAGCAACTAAAGAAGGCATCGCCTCGAAAGTGAAAGGTACGTAGGGTTTTAATACATTGTCAAGCCAAATTTAAAAACCTGAAAATACTGAATATTGTCATTGCCATCTACAGGATTTGAATATAATTCCAACTACAGGACTGCTCTGTTGTGAGAAACAAAGTAGAGTCAACCTGATGAAACATGTATTATTGCTAACTTATTTAATTGAAGTTATGGTACAGAGCCAGAAACATGGCCCATGCCCACCAATCAAGTTAACTTTAAGGCAAAGAACAACACTGTGCAGGGGAAGGGAAAGTGTAATAAACTTCCACGGAATATCTTTGAGAAATTCTCCTTTCGTGCTTGCCTCTTAAGTGGCAAAGTATACATTCAATTGAAAGTCAGTCTGTATTCATGAATAAGATCTCTAAAATGCACCCTGTATAGCCACATATCAACTGAAAACCTGGATGAAGATGGAAAGCAGGAAGTGTAAGTTGCCTTGGTTACCTCACAGACAGATGGGGCCCAAAATATATGTCTGGCTCAGGGTTCCCTCAAAACCTTAATTTGGTTGTAACTGAAACCTGAGCTGCTTTTTGGAAATAAAATGTCTCGTTTTCCTGTAACTAACCACGTCAGTCTGTAAATACAGTACTTACTATATTACAGTGGGAGCATGCTGGTTTCAAAAAGAATATTAAATCATAAAACTATAGTATGTAAATCAACTCTTTGTCATAAACCCGTTTGAAATTTAATTATTTTTAAAGCAACCATAATATGTAGTATACAGTGTGAACAATGCATATACTTAATCAGGGTTTTTGTTAAGAAATGTAGTAGGTGGGTCAAGTTGAAAAGTAGGCGGGACTGTCTGTACGCGGACATGGGGAGGGGTCTAAGGGGAGGGGAAAATTGCAATTTAAAAAGTCTCAGATGCAAAATGGTGCAATATACAGCTGTTTGGTCAATGATATTGCCCCCTCCCAATCACCCCTTTCTTCTGTCCTATTTTTCTTTTTTTCTCCTGAATTTTTTATTAACACTCGGGTCATGGAGCCTAGGGAGGTAGCGATGCCACTGAACCGAACTTAGCAAGGGTGTGACGCACTTGCTGCATTAAATGAAGTGCGATCATAACAAAATGATAATAGGTCTACGGTACCTACAAAGTGAGTAGGATTTTACTGCCAAAAAATACCCAACTAGGTCTGTGATAGAACCTTCTGTTTTTTATTCAGCTTTTATCTCTGTTGAGCAACAATTTGAATGTCAAGAGGAGCCCTTCGCCTACCTCTACTCTCACCCACCCCTCGGCCTCATCTCCTCGACCATACTA
>JAIPMN010005164.1:0-13960 GCA_020650975.1 Apostichopus californicus
TTCTTAAGCAGCTCTCATGCTTATTAGGATCCTAACTGAACAAGTCAAGCAGTTTGTGCCTCCAGGCATACCAAAACCATTGTGGGCCTTTGTCAGTGCCCAACAAAAGGGTTTGTTGGGATAAAACCTCCGCTGCAAATAGGAAAGAAAGGTTGAACATACTTGGGGAAGTTAGAATGAAGTGTTTTGCTCTCGGATGCAGAATGAAAATCCCCTGAGGGAGAGCAGTGCAAAGAAAGGATCATACCTGTGCACACACTACATAGCCACAATGACTACATCAAGTGCCTTTAGACTGTGAAACCTAGACCCATCCAAACAGGCCAGAGTGTTTGATGCTGGCTTCTCTG
The DNA here is from genome assembly GCA_020650975.1 of Apostichopus californicus. Classification (NCBI taxonomy): domain Eukaryota; kingdom Metazoa; phylum Echinodermata; class Holothuroidea; order Aspidochirotida; family Stichopodidae; genus Apostichopus; species Apostichopus californicus. The sequence goes on from JAIPMN010005164.1 coordinate 351, forward strand.
GGCAATACAACTTTGTTTGTAACTCATTTCTAGACTAATTTTTTTTAAATATTTGCTTATTTCATGGCTTTTGTGTAAAACTTATGGAACTAGCATTTTAAGGCCATTTTCACTGACTCTAAATTCATGATAGTAATGTATGGTGTGTGCACCCATGGTGTTTATTGCAGACCAAATCTCAAATGAAGAAAGGTAGGAGCAAGATCCATGGAGATGAGTCATTAAGACTGAGAGCAGAACTTGAAAGTGGTCTCAAAAAAACAAACTTCTTTTCTAGAACGCTGCCTCTCTGAAAGGACACAAATGCACAAAAAACACACAACTTTGATCCATTCTCAACCCCATCCCCCCCACCCCGCCCCGCCCCCCCTAACATCGAGTATGATCATAACAATGTTTTGGCAAGTGAGGATCACAGACTACAGCACATTTTATTGTTATGAAATGCAAATTTGTAGGGTCCCTATTGCCAAATGGTCTGTCCTTTGTTTCCCTAAGATATTTACAAGAAACATGGATCCATGTGCTTAGTTTGATTTTCTAAGTCTTTTAAGATGTCCAATTTGTCATTATTTGTAATTATTAACCACTCTACTTTAAAACTTAGATGTTAATTGGACTGAAGTTGTTTTTCAATGTTCTATAAACAACATATTACATCCAATGTTTTACATATTAATAAATGAAGTAACTTACTGACCTTACACAGATATTTTGAAATTAACAAATTGGCCAAACTATATTTTGAACTTTCAGGCAAACACATTGCAAACGGTTACTGGCATTCCCCGTCCATATAAATAATATCATTGGCAATTAAAACTGTTAGACAGTTGACTCATGTTGAAGGAGTTACAACACAAACAGTCACAAAACTAGTGATAATGAAGTGTATTGAGAGTTTTATGCTGGTAACCTGGTATGTAGACCATAAACCCAGTTCTTTATATTATGTAGAGGTACTTAGACCAGAAGGCTCACAAATGGTTGTTGTCTAATAATATCTCTGCACAAAGCAGCTCAATGATATTTACATTTAGACAGGTTCTACTTCTAAAGACCTAACTGAGACCTAAATTAGACCATTTATTGTTGAGGAAACAAATGGAACCTTTTTATATAAGTGAGCTTCAAATAAAATGTGGGTTAGTCATCATTGAGGTTATCAATTATGGGCAGCAATTCACATAAAGATCATGTATAGATCTATACACACTAGTACACACTAATAACAGCAACAGAATCGGACAGACTTTCACCGATAGTTACCAGTCACTGAGGGAATACAAATGCTAGAAAAGGTAACCAGTTTATTCTAGACTGAGGTTGTGAGAAGACAGGTGCAGTAGGTGAGGAACTTTTGAGAAAACCAAGAAAATTATTCCATTCATGCAGTAAAATAATAGACAGGCATTTTTAGGGCATGTGATAAAACTGTACACACTGGCCCATACTGAACACAAGATCAGGCCAGTACCAACATGCCACAAAAAGGATCCTACTTCACACCCAGCCACACTTTTACAGAAACCGATAATTATTGTTAAATACTAAAAATATGAAAACATAATGCAGTCTTCAGATTTGTTCAATATAAGCATAAAGCTGTGTGCCTAATTTAGTTTTTTGATAGACTATCCACTGTAGGTACGGTACAATAGGACCAGTGCAATACCTAGTACTGTATAGTGTATTGCTATATTCCAAAATGGAACACAGCTTGGACACAGTTGTCAGTTAGCACCACAAATCTTCAGAGATAACCAGTGGCATCATGGCATGTTACAATATATATGCAAACCACTAACATCCTCCTCACACTATACGCATATCACTGATGTGATTAATAATGACAAAACTAATTCCATTGGAAATGCGAGACCTAGTAGGGTTCCGCCTTTGAAGTTTTCAAAAAGCCACACTGCAGCCCAGCACCAAGGGGCAAATGTGATAAACTTTGTTGGTATAGGGGTTACGCAGCCCTCTAGCAACAAATTCCATTAAAATTGGCCCACAGTTTTGCAACAGTAACAAAACTTTATTTCACTTTGTCACTACAAGCGTTCCATCAATTACAAGTTCCTGTCGCTATTAAAATGTTTGCTCAAAAATTTCGGTTAAATTGACTCTCTGGTCATGATCACCTTAGGTGAGGTAATTAACTCTAGGCTATGACAGTTTAGAAAAGGTTTTTTAGTCATTGTACTTGGCATTGGATCAGATGGGGGTACAGTATTTGTACACCCATGCTGAGACTTGCAATGTTGTGAATAATATGGTATAATTTTGACAACAGTTTTGAGTGTTACAACATGCCTAAATGTGTTCATGTATGATGGACAAACCAAATAGAATGCCTAATGCATATTGTGTTCATGTATGCTGGACAATCCACCTAGAATGAGTGAAGGCTCCAAGGCAATTTACAACACCTTATCAGAAACAGCAGGTCTTGTCAATATGTCCAAGGCCGAACAAACTTGTACCAAAGAGTATTCCAAGTTGCTGAGCACTATAATAAAATGTAAATACTGCAAACAAATTTAAAGCTGAATCATATTAATTTTTCACCTCCTCAGTCCTGACTGGCATCTGGTCATAAAATTCATTCCTTTCTAAAGTTTGTGTTGTTTTATTTCCCAGGAAATGACTTGTGATTTAAAACAAAGTTATTTTGAGTTTTTGCTTTTTACCCCCAGTTTCACAACAATATCCCCAATGCTTATTAACACTGATGATAGATTATACTTACTTATTTGCTTACATCATCTCTTGCAAAACACAACAGATGTTCATTAACCTTAAGAAAGTTTTATTGTTTTGAAAGTTTTTTAATTTTTTTTTAAGTAAACAGGGCCCTGTTTTCATAGCAAATGTAGATAGCCAAACCTTCTGGCACATAGAATTGTGTGGATGATTGGCATTACCTAAAGGATAATTAGGATGATAAATGATGATGCTCTAAAGAACCATTCAAACTATACTGCCACTTTCTTATATCTTACTTCCTATGTTACTAATTGACATTTTCGTGGGTAATTAAGAGTAACTAACCTGCATTACTCAAATGTTTCTTCAAATTTTCTGTGTCAACTTTAATCAAATAAATTACCTTACACTGTACTTACATCAAGTGAAAGTCACAAATTAATCCTAATTGTTTATGCTGAGTAATGTTTAGATGACACCGTGCTTGGTCCAGCATGGTATGTAATATCGAGATTAATGTACAAACATTCCTTAGTCCCTGACAATAACAATTAATTCCACATTAACCCACTTTCCCAAGAGTGAAGTAATGTACCCTAACATTAAAATTCTGAGCATATGTGGTAAAGCATTACTGCATCTAAAACTATTAGTTTTCAACATATTGCCATTAATACAAATTCAGTTTGCATTTATATTTATAGTTGAGTCTCCAACTTGCCAAGTATCTTGACACTAGTCACACTTAAGACTTCACACATAACACTGAGGCTAGCATCATCTGTTTATCATCAATCCCTAATCACATGGATAAGAGGATAAAAGCTGTTAATGACCCCAACCACAAAAAGCAAGATTCTTGAAATGCCCAGAGATCGCCAACTAACACAGCTTGTTTCCATATCACAAACAAAGAATAGCAATCATATCACAGAGGAGAATAAAATAGTTTGACTAGTCTCATTTCAGTTAGCACACCAAGGACATTAATTGATGTGGAAGTCTACAAGCCTTCTCAATATCTCGAACTGAATGCCATTAAATCCTATCTGTGGAGTGTAGATGCCAGCAGACTTCAAGATAGCTTCAGTTCCTCGGAGACAAAACCCTATAATTAAAACTGAACTAGAACAACAACACCGATGGCATCTATGAGGAGGAGGGCTTGCTTTGATCTTTACAAGTTTCTACAACCATCACTTTCTCTATATAAACAAACAGCAAAATAATATGAGTGTTCGGGGATCTTGAACAAGGTCTTTAAGTTTATAGAAAGTTCTTTTGACAATTGAACAGTATCAACAAATTTAAGAACCTCAAGACAGTCTAACGCAATGACTCGCTTTCATCTGCTGGAGAGCTAGCAATGCTGTTCACATTAATGTAACATGATTCAAAAGTTGACTTTGATCAATTCATATAGATGCTTTTTGATACCAAAATCACATGACTATATGACACACACACACATCATGACATTCACATTGAAACTTTTGAAATTCGCTAAATCACTTTTACATCAGATTTAATATTTATCAACAAAATTGTCTGGGTGACAAAATAATGATTAGCAAATCAGTACTAAGAAGAACTGGCTGTAGCTTCAATTGGGTAAAACAACCATCAAGGTATGAATAGGGCAAGATTTTCAGAATCACCACTATCGAAATGGGAAAACCACCAAGGACGCTTGTTGAATTGATATTCATATTTTCATGTCATTCAAGACTTGAATTATCATAATCTCACAATAAAAGGTTTTTTAAAAGTCTGAACATTTCATGTGTGAATAACCAATTTACCCATGACGTGTGATTTGTAGATTTTTGAACTTTTGCATATCTGTCTGGATGCTAACACATTGACAAAAAGTTGAAAAAAGTTTTGTGAATTGTACAGAACTTACTTATCTTTACTTTGAAATAGAGAATATAGGAGGGAGCTCTTAATATCAAAGTTTAAATGATCAATTCAAATCTTATTTTGAAAATTGCTTGATAGGATTTGGTCAAATAAGTTATAAAGAAATTTAAATTTCTCCTGGAATAACCAAGTTTATCAATGTTTTAATAATGTTCATACCAGTGTGATTCATGACATATGAATTGTAAAATCTCAAAAAGATGAAAGCATGTACAGTACTGCATGTATTGTTCCTTGTCAAAACTTTGTAATTTCTGTAATAAAGTACATCTAAAAATCCCTGTCTGGGTACAAGCTACAAAATTACAAAACATGAATTTACTGTGTCCAAATCTTGTCAATACTACTTAGCAACACTTGCACTTCTTGTACATGTGTATCAATCACACATAACATGTATGAACAGTACTGTATACTAGAAAGGATTAATTACCAAGCTGAATAATTTTCACTCCTCCTGGTCTATATGGTACAGTACTGTTACTGTTAGTCACACAACTTTCGAAACTACACAAAAGTGTCTCGTAAACACTATACCACTGTATCATCACAGATCAATTTACATATTTGCTGTAACCAAGGCAAAAAGTAATTGATTTTCAAATTTTAATCTGTGAACTATGAAATTGTCTGTTGCTTTGCTTCATCTTTTTCAACCTATACTAATTACTTCTAACAAGTCTCTGTAAATTCACACAGAGGAACAAAAGTGCAAACCTAGGTCAGATTTTACATCCACTAGTTTCTTATATCTCACAGGGATAGAGGCCTAAGTCCCCCAGGACTGAGATTCACGCTGTGTTTATTTGCTTAAAGGAGTAAAGGTAACATTGGGCGATTCTGATCTAGGACATGTGAAAAGAGTTAAATGGTCATTCAAGGAATATAAAACAACTCTGTGGCCAGAGGCAGCCCATGTGGGATAAATATTCACTGTACGCTCCACGGTTGGAGAAACACATGAGCCTGGTTGGGGAACTTCCTGTTTCAGGGAAGTCTAAAAGAAAATATCTCTTACTTAACGCTTGCAAACAAGTGTTTTTCATTTTCAAAATGTAAGAACTTGTATTAATACTCTTGAAGGTTACATCTTTACGACAACACATGGCAACATTAACACAACATATGTGGTTTGGACAGGCATACAAAGATGATCAGTTCACCATAAATTTACTTCGGGAACTTAATTTACCAAGGGCTACACATGTTGTTCTACTGGCCATGAATGTACCAAAAAAAAACATTCAAGTTAGCTGAGGATTCGATGAAAACTGAATTTGCTTTGAGAAATTGGGCAGTTGGGAGACAAAAATAAATGAGTGTTTCTTTATTTACTAACTTGGTCTTGTAAAGTTTCCATTAAAAAACATTGCCCAGCTGTTGAGCAACTGTTTGCACTTGGTCAACCACTTAGAGCAATCTTGCCAAACGTTCTGAGTATTTGAATTAAGGTGGAAAGTGAACAAACTGTATACATGTACTCTTCTTGATTTCATCATTAATGGACATTAATTAGTACTTAATAAGATAATTATGTCACTTTGTTCTAAAATACAAAGTCCCTCTTTTATATCAGTATTATATTTCAAAAAATTCATAAATATCGAAACAGAAAAAAAAAATCCATAATCTGAGTGCCTTAAAGTTTTCACTTTTAATGTACTTTACGGAAAAGGTTTGATCCCATAGCAAAATGCCAGACTCGCTTTAATTAGTTGGGAATTTTTTGCATCTGGGAAGACATGTGCTGAAACCTCAAGCTGATATTCTATTACATATATGTGAAGTTATTTCATGTAGTATAACCTGCAAATGATATACAGTACATCATGTAGGACTTCAGGAAAGGTTCTTCAAAGGTGAGATAACCTGTAAAAGTTTCTCTGAATCATTCAAACAAACCCTAGAAAAAAGAAAAAAACTTTATTCCAAACATTTACATTTATGGTTCTAGTCTCATCTACAGGTCCTGTTGAGATATATTTGGGTGAAATTTTCAACGATTGCTTTAAAAGTTCCTTATTTTAGCAACTACTAAAACAACACTGCTCAATTTAAACATCCATTAGCGTATAACAAGAGACTGTACAAATCATGTTACTAGTGAATCTGGATCCCCCAAAGGCGGATTGGCAAATTTATATTTATTATGGGCATAATCAATCCAAGCAGCTTTGTGTATACAACTCACTAGCCAGTTTTAGCCCAGGATGTGGGACTTTCAAACAAATTTACTAGCCTGATGTATAAATCATGCAGACACATCATGGCAACATGTAATCCCTATTCTAATGTTTTGTTCATGCCAAATTGTGCATTGCAATACAGCACATAATGTCCAAAAGGTCTCCTTGAACCTTGTATCAGAGGTTTTGTTTCAGCTGCAATTGTATCAGTGAACTAGTCTCTGCAATTATGCTATCACTGTTTTAATATTAAAATTTAAAAGTTACATTAGTACAGTGTAGTTCATTATACCTGTACACTTAGTTACTAAGATTCCTTCCTAACTAATGATACTGGTTCCCAATGTTACTAAATTGGTTGGTCTACATCTGCTCTGAATTACAGAAAACTCAATTGGAAATTTGACACTGACAAATGTCACACACTTGCACAGTACTTATCAAAATCTTGTGGAAGTAGCACACTTTGTCCTTGGCTGGGTTAAAAATTAATTTTCAAATTCATCTATCATCTGACTGTTCATATAAATACAGCCACAAAGGAATGCAGTGAAAAAAAATATTACTTACTTGTGTAAGTTGTATGTTATGATTCTTGCTGAGTTAATTCGATGGAATCATTTTCTTAAAGACAATAACAAGCAAAAGTAGAGACATAAACAGCAGCTGTGTGCAAATCTTTAGTCAAGCTTGCATCCATGAAAATTAGCTCAATGAAATGTATGGGCTAGCTAGCTTGAACCGTGATGTGTAATGATGTTGAACAAAATTAACTTTATCTCTCTCCATTGGCAAACTCTTCCAGCTGTAGATAAATTTTACGATGCATGGAAAAATCCAGCTACACATTTTTGGGTCGCACCCCAATCGATGTAGCCATAGAATCCTTGTAAGTCTGATTAGAGTGACCAGGGTGGACAGATTCTCAAAATAGTTTTCCAGTGGTTGTTGACAAACTGTTACAGGTACAAAAAAATCTTTTTCTGGCAAGTAACCCTGCATTACCATTTATACTTCCTAAATGTATGTGTGGAAGCAGAGCAGAGGGAGGGAACAACTTGTTTTCAACAAACGTGAAAAAAATATTGAGATTCAAAATACTCTCTTTAAACATTAAGAGTTACTTTGAAACAGAAGCGATTGCAATGTCTTAATAATAGCAACACATCTATATTTAACAAATTATTAGAAAATATTGATGAAATTGTAGCAATTCATTGCAAGTGATGCTAGTGTGCTAATAGTGGCAGCTTTGATACCTAATATGGCAAAGTTCATACTTAATAAGAATGGAATGCACTTGAAATTCACTTGCATGATCATATATCAATTACAAATATTACAATTTCGACTCAATTGCAGAATACAATGCAACTAGAAAACTTATCGGCATAGCCGGTTACACTGGCTCCACAGTCGGCATGCAATGGAAAGCTTGTCAATGTCAGATTGAGAGAGGGCAATCTGCTAAATCTGCTAACGTAGCCAACAGAGCCTACAAGGCCAGGGAGCTATCTAACGTTGGACTTAAAATATAATTTTAAATAAAATCCTGTATGAATTCCAATACATGAAAAAAAATTCCTATACAAATTGCAAATCTACATGAAAATTCCCCCTGGCAACATAGCCAGTTGAGCCACAGAGCTAAGCAAAAAAATTGCTGCAAAAAGATCTATGTTGAGTCATTCTCAAAAACAATTTGACAACGAGTGATTTTGCTAAAAAGTTTTGCCTAGCCTAGTCTGAAAGGGAAGCCACGTTTTTTGGAGAAATTGTTTGCTAGTTGCCTGGTATTCTGCACTTACTCCATCCTTTCGTAAGTACAGCACGTACATTAAAATGTTTTAGATTTTTTTCCAGAAGTGCATCATAATACTATTAATAGGCTGATCCAAGTAACATCCTTTCTGAGTGTAGTGGGGTACCGATTGCACTAGGTCCCCACCCAAAATTTGTCAGGCTTATTAGGAACACTAAGTGACTATAATAATAACTACTTTGTTTATACAGTTGATCTAAAAAGGAGGGCATAGCTTATGATTGCTTCTCCTTATGATATTTAGTAAAGTGAAGAATTAGTATACATGACTTACAAGTCAGTACTAGGAGTAAACAATACAAAAAAACATGAACAGACGATTCCTGACAAAACTTTCTTCGGGCAAGATTCATTAACTTAGCTACCTACCTGAAAATATGTAAACACAGCTCTAACATATTGGATCCTATCTGCACTATAATTATCAACTGACTTTAAATTTAGGTCCCATCTGACAAAACTTTAGCAGGCATGGACCCTAATTTTTGGTTAACAAAGCAGATATTCTAGCCTAAGCAATAGTTACTGTAATGACTGCCTATACTTACTATAGTGTGCGCCGTTAGAGTAGCCCATGGCTACATCAATTCAATGAGGCTTTTAAGTGTTGACCATGTCGGCGAACTATCAAGTTTCTTAAACTTCGCGCTAGGATAAACAAATGATTATTAAAAATAACAATATAATACAAACCTTGGGCGCAACTGATCCTAGAGGACGCAAAGTATAATACCAGATGCACTGCAAAACGAATATCCTTGATCAACGTTATTTCCATGTCTCGAGATAAAACTTCGGATAGCTCTAACGTGAACGGTGGCTTGTTGCGAAGTGACAACTTGCGCTTTCCGTTACAAAACCCCTCAGGCACCGTCTGGTGAGTGCTGGTAACTTTGCAGTCCGTCAATTTTTACCCAAATCGTAGTCAAGCCAGTTGTTAAAGAAAGCTTTCCTACCAGAATCGTAGAGCCATTTCTCACATCCGTGTTGGGTCAAGGTCCACACTGTTTGCGTCAAATGAGATGGAAACCTGAAAATTCAAAGAGAACACAGAAACAAAATAATCCAGTGTTTAGTTACTTAGCTTTCGCACATCACCCGATGTAATACAACGGCAGCTGTATATCGGCGTGCTGGATTTTCATGAATGGACTGCAATCTATGCGGTAGAGTTTATTCCCTGGTCCAAAATTATAACCTAGTAAATGAAACCTCAAAAATATCACTTCATCTGTCTCTTATGCTCTCTAAGTATATTTATTTTGTACTGAAAAATATTGGTCATACAAGATGTTGTTTCTAACGTCATATATTTGTGGTCAATATGAATGTTAAAATTAAACCCCTTTAAAATAGTGTAGAGGGCCACTAGTTTGTTGTCAATTCCAAGGAGGGAACTCGTTGCGGTGTCGCTCGACAGTTTTTGCTGTGACCGCTTCCGCAAGTCCTTTTGCAAATCACCTTTCATTAATTTATGGCGTGTATTCGAGCATTAAATTGAACAAACTCGAGCTTGTTTTCAAGAATACCGCTAGAGCCGTACATAAATCACAATAAGCTGCGGGACTACAATGGGGGGTATTATTTTTCACACATTTCTTTGTTCCGAGACGTGTCTGGATCTTCTTACCGTCCCAAGCAGGATTTGGCTGGAATATAAACGAGTAATATCCCTAGAATAGATGCGAAACTGTCTATTTGCACTTTTCAAGCCCGCTGTTGCTCGCAAAAGATACGTTTGGTTAGAAGAAAGGAAGCTAAGACGTGTGTTGTCTCACTTCTGTTGATCGAGTTATCAAGTATTACTAATCAAACGAAACATGAAAACAAAGCATATCCTGTAGATTTTCACGAGTTACAATATCTCGTGTTTTTCACTTGAAATAGCCGCATGTCTCTGCCGCTCAAGTTCATCCTTTGTATTACAATACCGTTAAATACAAATATAAAAAAGTGCCATTAAGTATTGTGATAATACTAACAGCATCGATGAAAAGGCAGACTTAGAAGATTATAGACTTACTATATATTAATAATTTTGTCAGTGCAGTAAACTTTAGCTGATCGTATACGTTCTCACTTCTCTCTGGTCCACTGAGCCTACTGTACATTAAATTTCATACTCGGTCTGTTCCTTTCAACCCATTTTCATATGATGCAGGTAAGCGGTGTCTCTCAGCGGAAATTAAGTGAGGGCTGCAGGGGCGGAGGGGCATTAGCTTCCAGGGGCAAAAACTTCTTTTATAGGGCTATCGCCGCCGCCGATCTATCTATCTAATTGAACGAGTCATGTTGAAAATCGTGTTTATGGTACCGTAAAATGGACAATACTATGAAACAATTTCATTGAAAGTGGATTTTAATATGTGAACTTCACTACATCACCGCGCCTTTTCCCCTTGATTAATATTTCATATACATTTACCATATGGTTGTAGCTTACCGAACTGGTGTGGAAGAGTCATGCGGCGATACAGCGGAGCGTCAACCAGCCAATCCCTTGGAGGCCCGGCCGCACACTGCAATTGTATAGAAGCAAGCAGATGTTATCCATGCTACTTACTCCTAAATACAATCTGAACCACAACAGCTAACAACACTCAGCAAGTTTGCGGCTTAGAGAATCTTAACAAGCCGTCTTCCTATATACAACAATTTACAGTTAGCATTGCATATAGCTTCATTTTTGCGTGGTGTTGCGAATTTCCAGTAATTTACCCATCTAAGTACCGATTATTGCAAGATTGGGAAATAATTGACCAAATTAGAACACTACGCTGGATATTTTCACGAATAATGGTATTTTATGGCAAGCAAAACTGAGTTATGCAATGTCACAAATGATGTGACGTTTTCACAACTATATATACATCAAATGAAACTTAGACTCGATTTAAGAAGTTATGTCGAAAAGTAAGTGTTTTCCAAAGTTTTCGAAGTAAAAACTGAATTGATATCTCTCATAAAACGAAAATTGCAAGACATATTATTTTTTGGTAGAATTTCAAATGATGCATGCGCGTCCAGCTTCCTCGGCTAAACTTGCTCTAATTGGTAACACAGAACTGAAAAGCACGACAGAGAACGCAATATAAGTGACACTTTTATTTCTTAAATAAATCACATGTAGGTATACAAAATGTCTCTATATCATATTCACCAGTTCGAGATTGAGAGTACAAGGGAGAGGGGCAACATGGGTGCATAAAGTTATCCCGATATTCTGGCCATGGTCTCGCACTCTCGCTATATATAACTTGAGGCTAGCAAAGTCTTTTTACACTATCTTTCTTATTGGCAATGCAGTTAGTATTAGGTTAACAAGTTTCTCTCTACAATCTCATCGGCTGATCTGCCTTGCAAGAAGACACTAATTGTAGAGAATGATGATTTACTACAGTATCTAACACCTCAGAATTAGTCCGATTTCATTTTGACTGTGTGTACTCTGTAGCTTTGTGACCAACACAGAAGTTGTCCATTTTAAACCCTAATTTATACCCTTGATTACGAAAGGCCAACTGGAATACTAACCGACCAAATCAAGTGGCTAACATTCCAATGAAGAAAACGGAGAACTAAATGAGCAATTACTTGTGAAATAACTATGATTAACGATTGTGTTCTGGCACAGCTTCTCGCTGCTTTTACTTGTTTGCGATGATCAGTAAATGAACAAACGCGACAATTTGGCGTTCTGATGCTCTTTGTCCATCATCCCTTCAATGATGTATTAGATGCCTAGCCTATTCTATTCTTTGTCCATTTTGTGGTGGCTAAAGGCTTTACGATTGTTAGTTGGAAAACATTGAAACCAGATCGTCCTAGTACAACAAAACAAGCAGTCACCTGTAAACATTACTGATAAGGCCTCGTCATTTGGAGAAGAACTAATTCGCCGATTCCTATTTTTGTCAACGAGACGTTATTCTGTTGCGAAGAAGCGTAAATTAAGCTCCTATCCCACAAGATGTTTATTATCGAGTCACCGAAGGTCATCAATGCTGCCCAAAAAAATATAGAGAGCAAGAAGATGGTCACATATCACTAAACGTTTTTGCCCTTAACTACTACTAACATCTTTGAAGCAGAGTTTTTCAATAATATGAACCTCCTCAAATTTTTGAATAATTTATTGGTGTCCAACTTCCAATAAAAATATTTTGGGGTTACCTTGAGCATTTCTAGCTGGCTTAAAAGTGTCAGAAATCATGACCTTGAACTAGTGTTGTTTCAAAAACGTCATGTGAAAAGTCAGCATGCATGCCCAAAGTGCGTGCTGTTGTGTTTGTTTCAATTTGGGTTTTAATTTTGGGATGTCTTATGATATCATAATCAACAGTTAAAGGAAAGATAAAGTGCATGTACAAAACAATTTTTTAGTCAACAGAGGGCGCGCCACCAGCAGGGAACGATGACATAATGTTGTATATAATAATAATAATAATAATAATAATAATAATAATAATAATAATAATAATAATAATAATAATAATAATAATAATAATAATAATAATAATAACAATAATAATAATAACAACAACAATAATAATAATAAAAAAAAACCAAACCATTACAATAAATTGTGAGATAGGCTACATCATGGGTTTGTATTAAACTGAGCCCGAGGCGGAACCTCTTATACTTATGGGATGAAGGTGGGCCTTTAGCTCAGCCCCCAATAAACACAGAACATTACAAACAATCCTAGTGTACCTGCAGAAAATAGGTATATAAGACGTCTATGTGGTACAACCTACACACTCGAATTCTTCAAATTTGTTCAAAAGTTGCAAAATATTGCACCATTTTGCTTCCTAGGCATTCTCCATTTTACATAAAATTATCAAAGGGGGGAAGGGCCACCCTCCCCTTGGTTCCCTCCCTTTGCCGACAATATCACATAAATATCTTAGTCCCCCCCCCCACCTTCCCTCCTGGGTGTGCGACCCTCAGGAGCTGAGCAACTT
>JAIPMN010005165.1:0-27800 GCA_020650975.1 Apostichopus californicus
ATCGAACGTGTGTCATGTCAATGTTACCCAACATTCTGGATTGTCAACCCATTTGTTAATCGACGGACCCCTACGGACAGCGAAAAAATGGTCACGGATTCCAAGACAAAGGAAATGTCACTAATCACATCAGTCCCACCATAGTAAAGGCTTAGGTGAGAAAATGTCGGTGGTCTTTTCCCGCGACGGCACTTTCAGATCCTTTTACTGTCTTGGCAGCGTTTACATGCAAATAACTGACATATCATGTGGACGAACTTATTCGGCTTTTACGTACCCCAATCTTCCGTGAACCCCACGGTGAAAACTTCCAACAACATTTTTCCGGGACTCCGTTAGTTCGTGGTGTCCAGGAGGAGGAACATGGACCTACATGATACATGAGGGGGGGGGGGTATACAGCCAATGGGTACGGGACCAATTATAAGGGTCCGTCCGAAAACTATGGAGGGGCGAGACAATATGAGATAATTAATATAGTGCATTCTTATTTTCATAATATAACTATGGTTAAATGAAAAGTGCAAAAAGGGGGCTCGGTGTCCTACTTATCCCGGGGCCTTTCCTGGCTATCGAAGCGTCTACTTACGCAATCTCAATGCGAATACAACGCCCAGCTCACGCCATTATTTCTTTGGAACTCTAACTAAACCGACATAACTGACTTTAAATACATGTCTATAACCACGCTGATATACCTTTATATCAACATCATAAGTACTTTGAGATCTCAGGTTCCATCTACCATTGAATTATAACGTTTCAGTGAATTTTATGTAATTAAGTTTCAAATCTTTCTACCAATTGTCCTCTCCTATATATTCAGTTCTATAAAGATGAATACGCCGGTAAATTTCTCACATTTAACTTCTTCAAACACAACGTGCTCACACCCTCACATTATTACATGCGTAGGCGTTTGATCGTGTGGCCTGTGAAACTGTTCGACCGGACCAAAATTATACACAGGTTTCTTGAATTCTCTTATGTCAGAACGGAAGCAGGGGCGACGGAGCCAGAGTTAGGGAGAAGGAGGGGGGGGGGGGCACAGAGCAAAATTTCCCTCTGGTCTGTCAAGAAACTCGAGTTTCTTAAAAGGGACACTTTTGATCAAAAGTGTCCCTTTTCTATAAACAGAAGTGCAGCAACTTATTTCAAATTCCTTTAACTTTTAATTAAACTGAAGATGGCGTAAATCAAACACAAACTATAGTAAAAGAAGAGAAAAGCTTCTCATTCATAAACTTCAAAACAATCAATTGAATGAAGTGCAAAGCATTTTTTCAAAGATGTCGGCGGGGCCAAAATGACTCCACCGACAGCTGTAGTTAGGGTGCATAGACTTTTATGAAACTTCCAGAGGAAAACGATTCAGGCGACCTTGGTGGGGTGAGGGGGTTCCCCCTTTCCTATGAGAATTTTTTTGGGTTGAATAAGGGGCTTAAATGCAAAATGATACTATATCGGTGTCATCAGTTTAACGGCAATTGTGAAGTATATAACTGTACTAAGTCTAGCCATATAGGCCTACGACTTTACCTGCGTGAGTGAAATTTTGTCTCCTGAGCCTACTGAATAAGTGTTTCTTGTCTAAATGTGACTAAATTTTAAAATTGGGTGATCATTTTTCTCTCACATAATGAATTTTTTAAAGTGACGCAAAATCGTCTCCCCAAGGACATCCATATTCTCATATCACAAGACTACGTTCTAATATCATGCCCTACTTTCCTGTAGGTCTTATTGCCCTGTTCTCGACAGTGCTAACAGTTAATATATCAGCTTATAGCCACCACTTCGTTGTGTCATGTTTTCGCACAACTGGTAATTGTGTACAATTGGAGTAGATCAAGTGTGCTCACTTGTGGGAAGTCTGGAATTTAACTCAAACAATACGTTATAATATACCTCTCCCAACAAACACCCAAGCCGAATAACAATAACTGATGATATTTCACACACGTTCTGGGTTCGATTATGAAGAGGACCAGTCAAACTAAAGATGCACGTAGCAGTCCAACTCAGACTAAGGAGACGTAAGATAACGTTATGATATTGATAGTACTGGTAGTGGTAGTGTATTCGTACTTAGTCAATTTGGTGTTGTATTGCCTAGGTTTTGGCACCTGGCCCTACTCCAAACTTTGATAAAATGACAGTTATATATTGTTAGGTGAAGTTGGCCTGAAATAGAAAGGTAACAACCTATGTATCTGATACATGACAATAGCACTGCTAGACAATTCATTAGGCCAACTGTGTTTAACAATGTTAACATAACCTACAGTACCTTACACAACTTACAGGTGTTCCCATTCCTTTGCTTGAAAGTGAAAGTTGAATCTGGACTTTTTCCCTTTGGCTCATGGTAATTGATTCATGGACAAACTGACAGCTAACTTAAACACCCAGCTATGACTGTTCTCATGCTGTAGTTGTGAAATGAGCCAATGTGACCAACAGGTTATTTATTCAGAATTTTAATGACAATAGGAGAACATTTGTAGTAAAGCACTGGTACGCATAGAACTAAGGATAGGAAGTGCTTAACTGAATCCAAAGTGATAGGAAGCCAATAGTAGCTCATTTTAAACCCTATCCATGCATTAATGGTGGTTTTTGTCAAGCCCTCTCTTTTCGATGAGTATCCAATGAGTTACCTGTACTCTGTACTTGTCTCACCCATTCCTGCCCCTGGGCCCATCATTTAACATATCCAATCAATGGACAAGTGTAGACCTCAAGAGCTCATCCTCAAATACTGACTGAGATGAAGTCACCCTGTTCAACATCATTGCAGTTAGGCAATGGGAAAGAAAGTTGTTTCAAAACTATGGAAATAAAACAAAAAATTCACAATCCAGCAATACCAATTGAATCCACACATTACCATTGCACAGTAACAGTTTTGAGTAGTAGAGTGAATCTGGTTCCTGGTGAGATGTTAAAACAAGAACTTAATAATTGTGGGGTGAACACTTCACCTCTGAGAGTTAGAAGTCATAACCTCAAAGTGTACTATCACCAATATATATATTTCTTTCTCTTACTATTTACAGGTCTGCTAAGGCTGGACACAGTTGCTGGTGTCCAGAGACTCAAACTGCAATCAAACTTCTCATTGCAGCCAGGTTTACTGCTGCTTTAATGAGCAATATATCAGATTGTGATGAGACTTTCAACTACTGGGAACCGGTAAAACATTAATTACTCAGCATCACTGATGCCATGTTTCTTTGTCAGTAAATATTGAAAAAATTAATTTTTTTTTAAAATTCATTATCAGTTTGTCTTATTTGTAGCTACAGTATTTTGATTTCTCCTTACAGTGTGAATCAAAGTTGGGACTTTCATCTTCTTAAACCTGGTTACTGTAACTTCTATATTAGTTGACCTTGTGCTGTAGCTAATGATGAAGAAATCCAAAATGAGATTTCTTTTCTTAATTCTGTAAATTAAAAAAACAAACAATTGAGATAGAATGAAGCACATTTTCTATCACATATATGTTTATTTTATACTGATCTTCACGAAACAGATTATTATCTGTTCAGAATCATATCTTCTCGTGTTTTGTAACTTCAACCCTAAGTAGCATATAAAGGCTAATCAGAAATATGTGTTTTGTTTTCATTTTATTTCACAGACTCATTATCTACTCTATGGTAAAGGGTTCCAGACCTGGGAATATTCACCAACTTATGCAATTCGCTCATATGCCTATCTCTTCTTACATGCTATACCTGGCTACATCCACTCATTTGTACTTGGTGGGAACAGGGTAGGTTTAAATGCCTCCTCTAAGACACATTTCTCTACCTGTTAACTTGATATGTTAAGTCTCTGAGTTGATGTTTCAGTTGCAGGTTTAATTTGTCTGTTACCAACTGAAAATGCATTACTCAAAGTAGGTGCTGAAACAAGATATATTGAAAGTTTTTTTATATTTTTTTTTATTATTGTCATCTGTAATGAGGGTAGTCCTGCTCAGTGCAGAAGCACTGCTTTAAAAGAGGAGCCCTCAAAAAGTGCTTCCTATCAGGAAGTTTTCTTGTGGTTTCTTGGTCTTTTACCTAATGCATCTGTTTTCCAGAGTACTTTTTATTTGCTTTTAGCCGTTGGTACTAATGTTCATAAAACAAATTTCTCTCATTTGCAGCTTTTGGTATTTTTCTTTGTGAGATGTCTTTTGGGATTTGTTTGTGCCTTTTGCGAGGCCCTTTTCTACAGGTGAGAACTAACAATTAGTTTTGCCCATTAGGTTTTTCATCTAGGTTATCGATACCTGTTGTCCAAAGCAAGTTAAAATACACTGTTGTACCAAATTTATTCGTAAAACACTATTGCCTAGTGTTTCTTAAACTATTTTCTTTAGTAACTCTAATCTTACTCTAAACTGAAACATTCTCAGTACTTTCACAGTTCACTTACTTTGTGGTAAACTGTAGTTATAGATTACATACTGTCTCTCATTCTAAATTAGTTGATATTCATGTTTCTTTTGCAGTGCATTACTTCTTGCTGAAAGTGGCAATAAAAGAAGTTGTATTATTGATGGCCAATTTCATGTTTTCCCTATTTTTTGGGGTGGAAGAGGTCTGTGGGGTTAGAGCGAGGTAAGAGGTTGTGGATTCATGGAGGAGTACTGCCAACCTTCTAATTGTGTTTGTTATCATGTGACATAAACAGACCTGCCGAGCTGATAACTGTGTGTCTCGCCTTCGTTTTTCAGTGGCGTAAGGAAGAACTTTGGTCCAAATGTTGCAAGATGGACGTTGGTATTTCTGCTGTTCAGCACGGGAATGTTCATCTCGGGCACAGGTGAGTCAGCAAGAGTGTATACAAGAATGGATAAATTTCGATTTTAAATACGATCCTTAAAAAAAGAGCTTCGTTGCTTAAACGATTAAAGGCTTGATAAAAAAGTCTGATATGTTGCAAATCATATATATTTTATATAGTGACATCTCTTTAGGAAAAAGTTTCATGCAAAATGAAAGAAGGTAATTCAGAAAAACCAAAGACTATGGTAAGGTAAGGGTAATGGTAAGGGCTCAAACTAGCGACCTCATAAATACTACAAGTGCTGTGGCTAACTGAGCTGTACAGCATTTTTCTGTAAAATTAAATTCTTTCTTTCATATTCTTCCTTGTACATGCTTATTCTAGTTCCATATTCTTGTCATTTAATTTCAGCCTATTTACCAAGTAGTTTCTCTATGTACATGACGATGATTTCAATGGCCGGCTGGTACTTTGATCGATGTGAGGTAAGATTTATAAACTTTCATATTTAATCTTTGGTTTTTGTAACATATAATAATAATTGAAAGTATAAACATCAATGTAAAGGACTTTCTTTCTACATCAAATTAATAAAATTGTGAAGTCTTTCATCATAAAACAACAACTATTCCATCATCTCTAACTAATACGTGACTGCTTTGTTCTTTTCATCTCTCTAGATTTCTATAGTTGCTACTGCTGTGAGTACTTTCATTAGTTGGCCTTTTGCCTGTATCATTGGGTAAGCATTTCATGTTTTGGACATTTTTTTAAAATGATAAATTACATACTTTGTGCAGAATTTTTAACCCAGGTTTTCACCTTCAATGAAAAAGTATATTAAAGTGGGTAATTAGTCACTGTTAATTAGGAGCCCAAGCTTATTATTAAGCACATTATTGTGTCCTAGTTAGACAAAGAACGAGCTAAACTTAACCTTATTAACTGAAAAATATGTGGCAAATTGGTAATGCTTTTTTATAGACACTCTGTAATGAGGTATATGATAAGATCAAAATTTTCAGTAAAATAATTACATAGATTTTTTTTTTACTGATGCTGATTGTAGTAGGGACACTAGAAGTGTCATAAATTGGACCCATCATTTATGACCTTAACGATATGTATTCGTTTTTAATTTTTCAAGATATACATGAATAGCTACCTTGGACTGCTATTTTGTTGTTAAATCAAGCGTGATAGGAAAAAAAATGTATTTCCAAGTTAACGGTTTAATTTCATATAGGACTAACACTTACATTAGGTACGAAATCAAATCTGTTTAATTAAAATCTCCAAGTTAACGGTTTAACTTTCATATAGGACTAACACTTACATTAGGTACGAAATCAAATCCGTTTAATTAAAATCTTCAAGTTAACGGTTTAACTTTCATATAGGACTAACACTTACATTAGGTACGAAATCAAATCTGTTTAATTAAATTCTCCAAGTTAAAAGTTTAACTTCCATATAGGACTAACACTTACATTAGGTATGATATCAAATCTGTTTAATTAAATCTCCAAGTTTACAGTTTTACTTTCACGTAGGACTAACACTTACATTAGGTTCGTTAAATCAAATCTGTTTAGTTAATTCATCAGGCGATGACATTTCCCCTTTCTTTGCTAGTGCACCCATCGCATTTGACTGTCTCTTTCTTCGAGGTCGCTGGATATTTTTCATCAAGTGGTGTCTTATATCTGTACTTTTGGTTCTGGTGAGTATATCTGAGGCAAAATGAATGGTTACTATGGTAATTTCAAGAGCTGCTGTGAATTACCTGTACCACAGAAGCCTGTGTGGAAGATACATATAGTGCAAAATCCAGGTGATGATTTATTTTTGACTGATCGTTTGATGTAACAATTTTTGTGAATTTGAAATTGACATGTTTTCTGCCAATTTCAAAATTGAACTTTGAAGCCAGGATATTTCTCCTACTGACTACAGCACATTATTTGGTCATTTTGGTGCCTTGGACATACTGAGATCTGTCATGTCGCAAAATACAAGAACACAAAAATAATGATGGTTTGTTGGCTAGGCCTGCCAAAGTCTGTTAACAAATGAATTGTTTAGGTTAATTTTTAGGCATTTTTGGTCTAAAATTTTTAAAAAAATCTGATTTATATCTTCTCCTCATTAACAGGTGCCACAAGTTGCAATTGACTCTTACATGTATGGGAAACTGGTCATAGCTCCTCTCAACATTGTTACTTATAATGTGTTCAGTGAACACGGACCTGATATTTACGGTAAACTTCTGTAACATCTCATTTCTGGTGTATTGCTCTTAAGGTTACGATTGCATTAACAAAATAAAATGCTTGTTTTTGCAGATCATCAAAGTCATTTTTCATCTTTGCAGATTTCATTTTTGACACCAAATATGATAATTGAGAAATAGCCCTTTTAAATTCTTTTCAGAAGTAATGATTCATAGAAATATAACATAAACAGCATAGACCATTTCTTGGTAAACTTGCCTGCCTATCACAAGTAATAAATTCAGTAGTTTCTTCATTCAGGGTTATTAGCTTGCAAACTACTCTTAATGGAGTGCATTTCAAACATAAGGTCCAGAGTTCAAGTCACTCCAAGATTAATGTATGTCGTCCAGTTACAGAGTTGTTGACAATTAATAATCGTGGACGTTAAAATATGAATCTAAGAGACTGACTTCGGTCAGCTTGCGGCTTTGATAAGCCAATGATGGCTTCTTCTTCAGGAGGATCTAAAAAAATACATACTCTTATGCTGTATATGTAATGTTTCTAAAGGCAAGTAACTGCTGGGGGGGGGGGGTGTCGGGGTTCCCTCCGGTTTGGTTGGGCTGTATCAAAATTATTGTTTTACCTTTCATCATTCAGAAATATCACTCTATATGGGAATTATGCTTTATTGAGTGAACTGTTTTAAGCCTGTCAAGTTCACATGAGTTTATCAGTTAAAATAATTTTTGGGTATAGTATTATTTTTCAAGTTTGTCTAGTAGGTTTTCATACATGTATGGTTTTAATAACTCGGCTGACATTTTTTTCCTACTTTTTCAGGTGTTGAGCCATGGATGTTTTACTTTCACAATGGCTTTCTTAACTTCAACGTGGCTTTTATGATGGCCCTGGTAGTCCTGCCAGTCGCAGTGAGTTTCTTTCAAAAGTCAACTTTTCTTCCTTCTGTAACTGTTGGAACATTAGATCGAAAATCGACGAGAACTTCATTCCTGCCAACTCTCGTATTGGGTCGGTCCTCGAGATCCGATGTGCCAAAAATCTTATCCGGCAAAAACAAAGTAAAACACGAGTCTAATGGAGTGGTGGATGTTTATTGAGTAAGAAATGATACGCTTGGGAACACCGTTTACAAAGTGCAAGGACCACTTCTTACTTGCAACGAGAATGTTAGGTGCTATTTGGTAACTCCCGGTTTGGGGCATTGATCTACCGGTTTGGGGCATTGATCTCCCGGTTTACACCATTTTGGGGTAGGGGTGAGGATTGGGGGGGGCAGGGCTGAAACTTGTAAATCTGGGATTCATGCAATGCAGTAAAAATTCTTTCAAACGTTAATAAACAGTTGAACGAAGAACGATGTTACAAATAATCACCTAGATTTGATTCTATCTCTAAATGAACCCGAGATTGGCGTTTTCGACATGACCTGCCCAAATTAACTGGAAGTTCTTTAATTTCAGATAAAAATGATCCAATGACAAATAAAATGCAACACTTTCTGTTCTCATATTATCTTTCTGATTGATTGGTTTAGTAAACAGTAAACATTTGAAGTCGATAAGCAATTCCTGAGCTTTCTTGACTCTTGTTCAGACTTAAATATTTCTTCAATTTCTTGATTAAACTTCTTTCTCTTTATTTGTCTAGATTGTCACTTCTCGTATCGTCTCCGGAAAATTTGTCGAAGACGACGGAAAACTTCCAGTATGGCTGACGATGATGCCAATGTATTTATGGATATTGGTTTTCTTCACGAGACCTCACAAGGTTTAATTTATTGAAAATTTTCTTTATGTCTGTATGTTGTTAGTATCCCATGTCAAACTCTTCCAAATTTTCAAATATCTCACAGTTAGTTTTATTAAACATTTAAAACTTGCCACGATATGAATTGTTACTATCAAACTGCTTCCATAGAAAAGTATTCTCTTTCATTTTGTGATATGAGGGTATTTTATTCAAATGATCTGCTTGTGCTCTTTCAGGTTAAAATTACTGATATATACAGTGGCACAACTACACTGTACCATACAAGGTGAATACATGATGGCATGTTGCTCTATAAAAACCAATATCTTACACAATGTGAAGTGCAATTAGTATATCATGAATATTCAATAGCATGTCTCTGTGAGACATTTTATGTAATGAGATATGTGTGTTTACATGTATTTGCATAGTAGCTGACTGAGATTAATATGCGATGCCATGTCTCTCTTTATGCCACAACCTGTACCAGATTGCTGGTATCTGTTGAAGAACCTCATCTTACTCTCTACGTCACAAGACTTCAAATGACTCTGTCTTCGTTTTACAGGAGGAGAGATTTCTGTTTCCGATATATCCACTCTTTTGCTTAGCTGCTGCTGTTACACTGTCCTGCATTCAGGTAAGGAGACAAGTTACTGATCAACTATTATCTGTAGCTATTACTCACTGACAATAGGCTTCGCTGCTATTACTCTGTCCTGCGTTCAGGTTAGGAGACAAGCTACTGATCAACTATTATCTGTAGCTATTACTCACTGACAATAGACTTTGCTGCTGTTACTCTGTCCTGCGTTCAGGTTAGGAGACAAATCACTGATCAAGTATTATCGGTAGCTATACTCACTGACTACTCACTACCTTCTACTGAATAAATATGAAAGCACAAACATATTTTTTAACTTGCATACTGTGGGTCTTTCTTTCCTGCTACAATTCGGAAGATAAAATTAACAATATTCATTTTTTTTGGAATGAAATTTGCTTTGCATTTAATTCTCTCCTCTGTTCTCTTTCATTAGAGGGTGTTCCATCATTTTATTTCTCCTCATAAGAAGCAACATTTCACAGTCTCTTCTGACCAGCTGGCAATCACCATCGGTGTCATGTTTGGTCTCTTGTCCCTGTCACGCACAGGTGCATTGTATTATGGTCAGTGGTTGAATTCTATTTGTTAACACTTAACACATAATATTAGATACCTTGAATAAATATCTGCTTGCATTCGATTGACAATTTTTGTCCAGCAATTTTGCCAAACCCCACAGAGCATTCCTCAAAGTAAGGTAAAAACTCATCAAACTAAAATTACCCCTTGTAGATACCCTTGAAGATAGACAGAGTGGATGTTACCTAGTATGAGTATGGTTCTATAATTGGTTTAAATGGTTCTATAAAATTCTGAACATTCTGTAGCCATTTTTAAAAAATTCATATAAATATGAATCAATTATAAAATCTTGTCCTTGTGTTCAAAGCAAGGAATGATTTAGCCCCAGTTTACCTACAAGAGCTTCTCCAAGAATACAGACCTAGCAGGGTGCTTTGTTCAAGCGTACAACATATGCTATCTGTTCCTACTGTTCGCACTTCCACCTATGGGGAACGTTGCTTTGCTAGATCAGCTCCACAGCTCTGGAACAGTCTCCCCTCACATCTGAAAACAATCCAGCATGTGTCAACTTTCCAGAAAGAAGCCAAGACGTTCTTATTCATGATTGGGTATCCATTTGTTTGATAACTGCTGTGTCCATTTTGGGTACTTTGCTCCTGCAGCGCTTCTGAGCATGTTTTTTTTTTTTAAACTGGATAAAAGCGCTTTACAAATTCTTATATTATGATTATTATTATATACAAAAAAAGAATTAATGAAACTTGATTTGTGTTAATGTTTTACATGATTGCAATATCAATTTATTCTTGTTACAGGTTACCATACACCTCTTGATTTGTATCCAGAGATTCTCAAAATGGCGGCTGATCCTAAAGTGCACACCCTCCCTCCAGATAAACCAATCAATATATGTATTGGAAAGGAGTGGTATCGGTTTCCTAGTCATTTCTTTTTACCGGAGAAGTAAGTTCCATTAAAATGTTTCACTTTTGCATCTACAGATGATCAATTTCCTTGTTTGTAAGGATATTTATAAGGTTTTCAAAGAATCACAAGATTTAATGTCCCGAGTTCCAGTCACTCCAAGATTATTGTATGTCGTCCAGTTACAGAAATGTTGACAATTGACCATTCATAATCATGGATGTTAAATATGAATCTAAGAGACTGACTTCGGTCAGCTTGCGGCTTTGATAAGCCAATGATGACTTCTTCGTGAGTTCCTGCTTGCAGGAGGATCTAAAATACATACAAATACATACAAAATGTTGCTGAAAGTTCTGGTATGGCTTTGCAACAATTCGATGGCGCTTGACCATCTGTTCTTCATAAAAACAAAATTAAAACCCGATACGAAATGCAACTTTTAATTAATCCCTTTTATTTATATTCTAATTCCTGTCTTACCAGTAGTGAGTGGCATTAATCAGTCATTTTCAATCATTTCTGTTGTTTATGTAGCTGGAGCCTTCAGTATATCCAGTCCGAGTTCAGAGGTCAGCTTCCAAAGCATTACGATTCCAGTCCAGATGCCACCAGACTCATACCAACAGAAATGAACGACTTAAATAAAGAGGAACCTTCCAGATATGTATGTTTACATTTTCAAAAAAATATTGAAAAATAACAAGAATAACAAAAATATAAGATTATTGTCATGTTTCTTTTTGTGCACATAATGAATATTGAGAGGGTATGAAGCATACAACCCAGGGAGTCTGGACTGCCAAGTCCCTACAATGAATAGTTATTGCACTGTAGAAACCCAGGAGTCCGGACTGCCAAGTCCCCACCATTGACAATTATTGCACTGGAAAAACCCAGGAGTCTGGAGTGCCAAGTCCCCACCATGGACAATTATGGCATCAGACACACCCAGGAGTCTGGGTCCCCACCATGGACAATTATGGCACCGGAGACACCCAGGGGTCTGGAGTGCCAAGTCCTCAACCATGGACAATTATGGCACTGGACACACCCAGGGGTCTGGAGTGCCAAGTCCCCACCATGGACAGTTATGGCACTGGATACCTTTCTTGTTTTCATATTTCCTTGAGAATTTTGAGAATACATTATGCTTTATCTTATATGTCCTTGAGCCTCCTAAGGCTGTAGCCTAGCTCCCTTCTATCAGCCCTGTATGAAACATATTACCCCACAACAGACTGTGAACTTTATTTAACTAATGAGGGTTAATCAATATAAGGGGTTTCCATTTTTCTCCTGTTTTTCTTCTCAGATCGATGTTAAAAAGTGCCATTACCTCATAGACTTGGATTTACCTCAGGTATCTGACAGAGAACCCCGGTATTCTCAGGATACCGAGAACTGGCAACTGGTTCTAACTTCTCCCTTTCTAGATGTTCAAATGTAAGTTTTAGTACTATCGAATTACGTTATCATATCTAATAGAGGCAACATACCTCAAATCCAGTTGTTTTGCACAGTAGACAAGAAGACTGCAATTGTCATTATTTCTGCAGCAACCATATGACATACCTGTAGGGTTATTGGGATCATGTGGTAACTGTAGCAACCATGTGATTAATCTGCAATGTTCATGTCATTAATTACAGGAATGCAATTCATTGTAAGAATCAATTCTTGCAGACATTGCATATGCTGCCACCATGTGATAGATCGGCAAGAAACTTGTAATAGATATTCAAAACTGTCACAGATTTCAAGAACCATGTGACAGCTTTCAAGAACCATGTGATAGATTTCAAGAACCATGTTATAGATTTCAAGAAACCATGTGATAGCTTTACAGCTATTATGCGGTAGTGATTGTTGCAAACCTGATGATCGTTGCTGACCATCTATTACAGGGTTGTTGCAGATTTATCACATCGCTCTTGAGGAATTAATCACTCTGTTTGTGGCAGATCTATGGTCTTAGAAGATCTATCATTATCTTTTAGGAACCATGTGCATTGTTTTCAAAAACTTGCATAAGAACAGTTGAAAATCCCAATGCTGTTGCACAGTATAGAAAAAAGAAAGCAATTATCAGAAATTTGATAGTCAGTCAGTCAGTCAGTGGGTAGAAACAGAAAATCTATTTATCTCTCTTTCGAGTCTAATTATTCCTACGAACTAGACTGGACTTGCCAATAATTTATCATTTTGTGTCTCTTTTCAGGTCACCCAAGCTGTACCGTTCCTTCTACATTCCGTTCCTCTCTAGAAGAAGAAATATGTTTGCTAACTACAATATCCTCAAAACGAGGCGACGGAAGGGAAAGAAGAAAGTGGCAACGCCTTAAATGGTTCAGAGAAATAGGGAGAAAAGCTTCCATCATTTACATGCAAGTCTTTGAGAGCTACTGATGTTCCCATAACAGGGAGGGGTTGACAGCAAATTATGAGTGAAAAACTATTCAATTCGAAGGGTATCTTCAGTTAGCAATATGAAATGATTATTAGTGGTCAAAATACGTATCATGTGGGAATACATATATTATTACAAAAATGTAAAGCAGATATGATTCTCCAAACACTGTATGAAGGAAACCTTTAACACCAAAAGCTCGTGATTTTAATATGATAGTTTATTGATTATTGATCAAATACTCTTCCTAGCAGATACACAACTGTGAGTGTTTTACAGTAGTTTCCATACACGTTTTATTCTGTGAGGTAACAGTTTTTTTTATGTTTAACACTACTTTGATAGCAACAATTGCAGGCCATGCTTGAGTATAACAACCAATCAATGTCTTGGAGTTAAAGCAATTTGTGATGTGAAATAAGTTTGAATAAGTGAGTGATTTTCTACCATTTTCATTCTAGACAAGAAAATTTGAATATTTTTTTAAAATATAATTTGATGACAATATTTAACCTGTTACAGAGTCTACATGCTTTAGCCTTGACAGAGGTTGTCTTTTGCTGTTGTGATCTGCTTCATTTGCTGTAGCTCGCAGAACGAAATTTCCATCATTCGATGACCTCGTGTAAAGAAATTGCCGACTTGTTCGTTGTTTCAAGTCTTGGTGATAATGATGAGGTTATGACATAACATCATTTATTAATCTCTTTGAATGATGTTTAGACTTAATTTCAGTTATCCTTGTTAAATAAAAAAAAATTGTCCTTGTAAAATTGTAAGCTGGAATTACTATAATCACGACATGGCAAATCAACTATTGCAAAAATTGGAGAACATAAATTTTACACTCAAAGATATGCTGTTATTGTTTGGATTTTACCTCATCCGAATTATCTGGATTTATAACCAAAACCGAAGATAAGCTTTCCCTGGGGGCATCTGATTATAGGTTTCGGGTTGCAGTCTATTTCAAGATTTTTTGTTTGTATGTGTATGCTAATGTTTGACTTTTCTGTGAATCGATCCAATTCACAAGTTTGACATAATCTAATCATAGTCTTTAGGTGTTGTTGGAATTCAAGTCACCAATGATTGTATCTGAAATTATGCCCAAAACAAAGCAGCTGACATGTATATGATGTTATGTTGTTAGTTTACTACTTAAGCAACTTTTGATATATTATTGGTAAATAAAGTTTGTGGGTTTGGGTCTCAAGACTACAACAAGTACTCACTCCTTCAAATGTTTCATTCTTTGTTTAATATTGTTATTACAAGATATGTCTAGTGTGACTGTCTAGAGACCACAATTTACCATATGTGGTTTAAAATTGTATTTCAATTTGTGGATGTGAAACCTGATTTTCAAAACAACTATTACACAGGCAGTTCTCTACCAAATACTGTTTTCTACCATTCTTAAGATTACTCTGGTAAATTCACACTCTCTGAAAAACTATATATTCAAAGCTGGATAATTTTTTGATCGTTTGAAAAGAGCACACACACAAATTAGAATGCAAAAATGCATTGTGGTTTCGATGATGTTACATGAGCAGTTTTCTTCATGAATCTGATGTAATGTATAGTGAGGGTGTACATGTTTACAAGGGTTTCACGATTTGACCTATGATGACCCCAAATGACCTTTGACCACCAAAAACAATGGGTGTCTTTAACTCAATGTGGTACTTCTACACACTAAATTAGAGGTCAGCCCAAGCTTCCAGTATTGAGATATCATGATTACAAGGTAAAAAAGGGGGGCCGAATATCGAGTCATCCAATAAACTCTACGAATAATTAAAACAAACACAAAGATACTTTGTTTTTACTCAGCTTCTTAATGTTTCATCAACACACAATAAAGTTACAGATTATGCTTGAATATCATGTCAACATTTATTTAATACTTTGTATTACCTTTTACATCATACAAAATGACAAACGTATTCCTTAGTTGTGTAGGAGTCACTAAACAATATCCTGACAAGAATTAAAACATCCCACACTTTTCTTCAAATAATAATTAAAAAAACTTAAGTATTAGTATGACTTTTGTGGACCAATGGTATAAACGAAATGGAAAAATCATTTACAGGCTATCTTTCCAATTTAATGAAGGATTTTTTCTATCACTTTGCTCAGGAAGTGTGACTTGCTAAAGTAGTTTCACTGAGACAATCTGAGAGGTTAATAATTCTGCCAATAACTTCTCACATTATTTTCTCTTAAGACCGTTTCTAAGCCAACAAACAATGTGGAACAGAACTACATTTTTCTACAGAAAAGATATTTGATGTTAAACTTACAACATACTGATATATCCTATTCCCCTGGAAGGTATAAAACCTCCATCCCTCCCCTAGCCCCCCTTGCCCCCTACCCTACCCTCCCCTTCACTACACTCTTCATTGATAATAATCATATTAACAACACTAATCATTTGCTGGAAAGAAAGATCCTACAACTTTCTCAATGGCTTGTATCCATGGGCTATTTTATTAATCACAGTACTGGGTCACTTTAACTACACAACCTGATTATTTATTATACAATGACTGTAAGAGCCAAATGCAACACCTTACAAACTGGAAACTTCAAACACTTGACCATTACCGCACTGAGGCCAGATAGCCTTACACGACAAACTACTGAAGGGGTTCATAACACTGCGACGTGGTTAAACAGAAGAAGCATTGTAAAGTCTTGTAGTAGAATCTAATTTTGAAGGCCAACTTTGGGGAAAATGATTAAACATAATGTGTGGCAGAACATTGATTATATGTATTTGATGGAATTAAACTATTCATTTCTTAAATCAGCTTTATCATTAAACTTTTGTAGCACGACTGGCACAAATTAAGATCTGTTCAGATAGTCTCTGCCCAGCAAAGGAGAATTCTGACCATGTTACCCTTGTTTAGAGTATATACCAGTGTTTGCATTAGGATGAGTGATTGCAGGATTCTGGCAGTTTATCACAAGGTCTCGCAAAAATATTTTGTCTTCGGGGGGGGGGGGGGAATTGCCCGCAACGATTCCTGGTACTTCCCACAACACTTGTACCATGGCTGTAGTTATAAAACTTGCCAATAACAAGCAGGATATTATAAAGTTTTCTTGATTTTTGTTAAGACCATTTGTACTGCACTGTATGTACTATATGTGCGCTAAATCTTGGTACCGGCATGTGGACATACATCTAACTACTAATATCATGGAATCCCCCACCCCCCCTCCTCCAAGTTTTGTGTTGAAAATCTCCCCCGAAATAAAGTGACTGGTGGAATTCCCCCCTTTTTACCATCCTAGCGCTAACACTGGTATATACCATGAAATGCAAACTTCTATTCAGAACACAGCCTTCAATTATAGTCTTCCGCTTTATTAGACTCATTTCAAAATAACAATTAACTTGAATCTTTAAGCTCCTTATATATAAAAACTGTTCATTTTCTTATACATCAGTAATGATATTTTTGCAATGTAGGGTTATCTTCCAGTAAAAAATATTTCTCAAACAATCTTTTCCTTCCACCTCTTTAGCAATATACTTTCCTGCCAGGTATCTTTGGACCCCACGATGCAACGTTTCCTAGATGTCGTCCACAGATAAATGTTCCATACACTTTGCCACTGGGGGTTAGCGACACTGGGTTCCTAGTGTAACTTGCTGACATTTGTCGATGACTGTAACCTTATTAATATCATCTGTTTTCAACTTACAAAACAAATAACACACCATTGAAAGTCTCTACATCATCTGGGAGATTGCTTTCTCTCCATCATCCTCTGATGATGATGATGACCAAGCATAGGAGTTGGTCTTTATTCTTCCTCCTTAAATTCAAATGGCTCGGGAGGCTCTGGCTCCTGTTCCTCCTCTTCCATCTTCGGTCCTCCCGCTGAAAGAATAGATTAAAATAAAACAAAATAAAATAAAACTGTTAGCAAACTGCTTATCCACTAGAGAGCCTGTGTAATAGAATGTGTAAAAGTAAGTTGGCCTGACCTTTTCGATCCTAGCAGGATCTTCTTCAGAGGCTAAATGACAAGTAACAGTAACAGAAGGGACAAAAACGCGCACAGAATACAGACAGGTTAATGAGCACGGTGAACACAATGAAATACATGTAAGGGGATTAGTAGACAAGGGAAGGAGAGAAGAAAGCAACAGGGGAAGAGGAGAGGTAGGAGATAAACAGTGGAGGGAAAAAGAGAGGATTAAGGGAAGGGTGTAGGGAATAAACTGGAGGAGGAAAGAATAGATTAACGGAAATGATTACTTCACAACCGATGCGACACTAAAAAGCATTTTTACTTGGTACTGACTTGTTATATAGTCCATGCAGTGATTTACATTACAATGAGGTTAATGTGCATAAAACTGTTCAAGTTTCATTTAAAATGGTGGAAGAAATTTTGTTTGCATCTGGAAAAAGTGTTCAACTTGGGCTTGCATTTGATTTATACAAAAGTCTGGCAGACAAAATGTTTTCAGAATAAAATGGAAAATCATTAACATATTTTTGTCATTTAGTGATCAATGTGGTATTTGGGGGTTGGGCATGGGTGTGGGGGGGGGGGGGGTGAGATGGTGACGAGGACAGCCTCTTGGTTTCACGATGATCTGCAATCGTACTGGGAACAAGCCGATGTACACTGGAACAAACTTCACTTAATGGCTGAATACCACACTATTAGGCTTCACTTAATGACTGAATACCACACTATTAGGCTTCACTTAATGACTGAATACCACACTATTAGGGAACATACCTGCAACGTTCTGTACCAGTGTCACAGGCTCCGAGCCGTTTGTGTCCCTCATTATAATGATACCACCTTGATGTACCTGGCAAATAAAAATGTCAAAATTACAAAATATTATTATTACTGTTTAATAATAATAATTGTATGATCATGTTGAAAGTGTTTGAATGTTGGAGGAAACATTTTTTTGTAATAAATTAATTACATATATATTACACAATTACACAATGATTAACAAAAAATACACAATAAATTACACAATAAATTAATTACAATTAATTACATAGATATAGACATAAGATTCTCTGACTGAATTGAAAAATTCCCACAAAACACAAAAAGAAGTTATCCACCCTCATATAGGCTGGGCACTACACCTACAACATACATCAAATGGAACAGATAAAGTCTTCCCCAGGGATGATGCAATTTGTGTCATGAACAAATCTTTAGAGAGGCCATTGACAATTCAGTTCTATATGTCAGCCACAAACATTTGCTTTGTAGGTACCATATCAAAAACAAAAGCTGCAGCAGCTGTAACCCCCCTGCAGCAAGGCTGCAATCAATACCAAACCATAGGGAATATCTCGGCAGACCACCGGTGTCTAATGAGTAACACTGTGTCTAATAAGTAATACTAATGAGTAATACAGTGTCTAATGAGTGACACTCAAGGAGTGTTAGCTCAGTGGTTAACGCCAGTGCCTTTCAATCATAAGGTCCCCGGTTCGAGTCACTCCAAGACTAATGTATGTCGTCCAGTTACAGAGTTGTCGACAATTGACAATTCATAATCATGGACGTTAAATATGAATCTAAGAGACTGACTTCGGTCAGCTTGCGGCTTTGATAAGCCAATGATGGCTTCTTCGCGAGTTCCTGCTTGCAGGAGGATCTTAAATACATACATACAATACATACATACATACATACATACTGCACATCACAAAGAATTACATTCTAAATGGATGGCCTGGCTGCAGCAGAGCTGTATACGGCTCTGGGCTGCAGGACACTGCGGCGCCCTCAGTATCCTACGTTTGACACAGTGCCATAATAAGGCCTTTGTGCTACTCCAAGGTCAAGACTTACATGGGAATATATTAGAAAAACATCATGCTTGACTTGTAAACTTCACAACCAAAAAAACCCCCAAGAATATCTTACACTTTTGACAGGACCGTAGCGGGAATTAGACGGCATGTGGACGACCTTACTCTGAGGTCGCAGTAACCTGGCTGGATTCGGGAGCATCTGAAAGTTAGGCTCTGGTTCTTTCTTCTCTTCCTCTGGTCCTTTTTCCTTTTCGCCCGTCTCTTTACCGCTCCCATCCTTACTCTTCTCATCTCCCTTACTTTCCTTTTTGTCAGCTTCCTTCTTCTCTGTGGCCTTCTTTGTCGTTTCCTTCACACTAGCTTCTTTCTTTTCCTCTTTCTTTTCCTCTTTCTTCTCTGTTGTTGATGGTTCATCCTAGATGGACAAAAGGAAACTATATCATGAGATTTCTGTGATGTGCATATTGCAACTGGGCAAAAGACAAGCAGGTGCAGGTGCAGGAGTGGGGGGTTGGGTAGGTGGTGGTTGGGGAGGGGAGGTGGGTTGGGTGCATGTACACGTGATTTTTAACCTTGCACAAAAATTATTCAAAATTATTAGCACAACCTTGTATTTAGACCCGAGGGATGATGCTACCAGACCCCTAACATTGGAATTCACCTTCAATAATCCCAGGGCCACCTACACATACTCCATTAAATCCAAATCTTGATCAGCTCTGACATGCCAGTTTAGTAAGAGTAAAGATTGAAAATTCCAAAAAAGTTCCAAAATAAAGTAATTCGAGATGTAGATATTGTGATTGTTTTTCCACACAGAGATAGTACATTGACTCTGTTCACTGACTCAACTGAGTCAAGGGGCAGAGTTTGGAAGGAAATCGTAACCTAGAGTGACAGGTTACACTTTTTGAGAAAGATTACGTAGACGGTAGAGTGCAACTATAGTGAGGAGACATGTAGAGATACAGAGCAGATCGATTCTGCTTTACATAAGCGTTTCTACTTTACATACACCCTATTATTTTACACCTTACATATCTACTGTACACACTACATACACATTCTACTGTACAGACACCCTCTGTAGAAATTACATTCAACTGGTCTAAAAATACAAAAACTTTGGAAATGTTTTGTCACATGTATCTGGGTAAATGATGACAACTATGATAGCAACATGATCTTGCTTACCACATCCATCTTTTCTTCTGCTTCCTTCTTCTCCCTCTTCTTTGCTTTGGCTGTGATGGAGAGGACAGCAGTTGCAACCTTCTCCTTTTCCTTCTCCTTTGGAAGCTCGAGAGGTGGAACGTACGCAAACTGAGATGGCTTGGCATTTGATCTAAACTCCATCACTGGCATCTGCAACACGAACACCACGATTTTGAAAACTTGAGACATTTTTTTTAAAATTTTGTATCTCATGTCCATTATTCCCACCTTTTGTTCATTGGTACTGTGTGTCTGTTAATTACCTTGTACTCCCATACTTTTGTCCATGATGGTAACATATCAATGTGAGCCCATTCCATCATGTGATTGGAGCAGCAGGTTCTGTTTTTGCTCTGAGCTGTTCACACATCTTGTATCATCCACATAGGAAACGATTACAATGTTCTTCACAATTTTGATAAGCGCAAAAATAAATACTTTATGAAGAGATCCTTGTTACTGAATTGGTTACTAGTGTTACATTACATTGTATATTGTAACAGTGTTACAAGCTATTGTCCAATGGACTAGTATTACATGCTAGTATCTACATTCTACTGTACTGGTGTAACATGCTTAATTGTGAACTGTACTAGAAATTACATGCTATTTTATACTGTACTTGTAATGTATGCTATTCTATAGTGTACTTGTATTGTATGCTATTGAGTAATGTACTTGTATTTGTATGCTATTGTGTACTGTAGGTAGTATTACATGCAAGAGTATATTGTACTTGTATTGTATGCTATTGAGTATTGTACTTGTATTGTATGCTATTGAGTATTGTGTACTGTAGGTAGTAATACCTGCAAGAGTATATTGTAATTGTATTGTATGCTATTGAGTATTGTGTGCTATAGGTACTATTACATGCAATAGTATTTTGTAATTGTATTGTATGCTATTGCGCATTGTAGGTAGTACTATCTACTAGTGTACATTTCAATACTGCTACATTCCGTGTAATGCAATTAATATGACATCAAAACTTTCAGAGAAAACAAAATCATCATTCAAAACTGTGAGAAATGTGATAAAGTCTTTAATGGCGATAAATATGTAAATCTTACCTGGAGGTCAGAGTTCAAACCAACCAAGCAGGTGGGTCTGAAGGCCAACGAGAGAAAGTGAGAGAGTGGGAACCAATACCAGAAGTGGAGGAATACCAGAATTCCAACCACTGAGGCCATGTGGGTGTGGCCAGTACCTGTCTGAAGATTGATGGTGACATTTCTACCACCTAACAGGAAAGAAACAGACACAAAGTTGAGGAAGATATGGCCGGAAGAAGAGAATCTTACATGTAGGACGTATGATAAATAATAGCATCCTCTTTAGTGTTAGTGAATCCCAAGGGTTGGGAAGCCAACAGACGTACATTTGGAAACCCAATCCATGTTATGATTGCTAAAGAACATTTCTCATACCAAGGGCTCTTTTTGATTGGTGTTCACAGAGTTACGAGGCATGCATGTAATTTTGGCACCAATTCCTGCTATCCAGACTACCACACCATGTTGCCACCCGACAGACGAAAATTAACCTCTCCAAATAGAGAGGAAGGTGGAGAGTGGAGGCACCCCAATAACTATCACTGCAATGCAGCCATGGTGAATGGAGCTGTTTTGAAACCCCATTTCCCAATTTGCAAACCGGTAAATTCCACATATAGTGGTATGACTACATAGATACTTTACATAGAAACATTGATAATTACATCACAATACAAAGTATGAATTTATTACATTGCTCTCTACTGCACATTTTTGAACAATCTTACACTCCCTTTAAAGTGGTGTGACATTTCTAGTAGTGTCATTACATTTTCTATATCATTGCAAATTTGAACAGACTGTAAATTTGAATCCCGCTTTATATGCGGACACCCTAACCAGCTATGCTAAGGACACTGATTGTCTGTCCAGAAGTGCGAAACCAGTACTACGTAGGTCTTCATTCCACTGTAGGCTTAATGTAATAAATAAATATACATATATATCACACATATTAGGCACTACAGATACACCCATCCTTATGTGTGACAGGTTGTCATCCAAGACGTACTGCTGTTTCATCTCATGAAAGGAGATGACCAAATGGTTTTCTCGGTCTCCAAAACGAATCTAATATCATCTTCTATGCCTTACCTGCATCAATGATGCCCTGTGCGAGAATGGCTCCAAACTTTGCCATGATGTCTTCATGTTTGTCGCTGATGGCCGCGCTGTAGAGGTTACGGAAGGTGGCAGCCTTGGGACACATGATGTCATTCTGTTGGGTGAGGACCATCGCGGAGGCTATGAATGCACCCTGCCGTACGTAGTTCACGGAATCGTTGATCATCGGCTCCAATATGTTCAGAGCTTCCTAAAGAGTAAAAAATTGAAGAAAAATATATATATGAATGAATAATCATCCAAGAGGGATAATTTATATTAAAATCCATATTGACTAGTTTATATCAATCGATCAATCACAAGTTCTTAAGTTTCTCTCACACTTTTACCACACAAACTGACCGTTTTATGTGCTCCTTTGCTAAACTGCGTAACTTGAGTCTCACGTGCTCTAAATGACACAACTGACTGATCAAAGGCGGCAAAAATATGTTTCCTTTTCCCTAAATTCATTGGTGGAATTTATTCTGGCCAAAGTTTATTAATTGATAGGTCAAAGGTCTTGTTTATTTTCTATTGCTATAACTTTAAATGCTGAGAAATAAAACGAGCAAATATGTTTTCCTAACACAGAACACACAAATCTGCTATAAGATTCACTATGTTCAATCACTCTAGTTGACCATTACATGGTTATTGGTCACACAGTCTTCTACTGTATAAAGGAATCTAATGGACATTGTCTTAGCCAAACTGCAAGCTTAGGTTTATTTCGATAGGGAGGGGGAATGGGGGGTGGGGGGAAGGGGGGTTGAAGGACACAAGGTAAATCAAGCTGATGAAGGCTTTACCTTACTGCCAGTACCAGCACAAGCAATAGCTAGTGCCATAGCTGATCCATAGCGTACGTGAGGATTGTAGCTCTCTGACAGAAGGGAGACCACACTTGGACATTGATCTGGAGACCTGTAACAAACCAGCGAGTATAGGTTAAACACATGTAATATCATTATGAGAATTAAGAATCTGTGAACCATTTCCCTCCAAAGATCCTCCCTCGCCTCTCCCCCCCCCTTCTCTCTCAAAATTAGAAGGAAAGGAAGAAACTAAGATGTTGAGAAAAACGTGAGTGTAGATGATATCAATCTTCATAATGAAGTATGACTAATTACTCAAATACCCCATAGCTCACCCAATGGTTTCTCGTCGGCAGGAGTATCTGGGACTGAGAGATTTGTATATAGCATCCCCTCCCTCCCACCCCTACCTTCTCTCTCAAAAATAGAAGGAAAGGAAGAAACTACGATGTTGAGAAAAACGTGAGTGTAGATGATAATCAATCTTCATAATGAAGTATGACTAATTACTCAAATACCCCATAGCTCACCCACTGGTTTGTAATCAGATACTAACTGAGCCATTAATAAACCCCTGGAGGGACTGATTGGCAATAATGACAGCTTCACCTCAGACCAAATCATCACTCTAAAACCAGAGCTCAACACTGAGAGAGAAGTTTGCATCTAATAATATCATTGGCAGGAGTATCTGGGACTGAGGGATTTGTATAACATCGGTTTTATTCTCGTAAAATGTCGGTCGCAAAATCCAGTTAATTATCTGTGCACCCGCGAGCGATTACCAAGTCTCTAGAATCACGTCCAGCCGACAGACACGTACGCACTGGTCTGTTTTATGACCAGTTGGTGGATCTTACCGTAGATTTGCACCTGAAAATACTGCTCAAATATTGTCATTATTAATGAAGAGAATGGGGTTGAGGGGGGTAGGGGGTAGGGGTGGTGGGGGTTGGGGTGGTGGGGGTTGGGAGAGAAAATAACATTTTAGGGCTAAAAGTTTTGAAACAGATAATGTACTACTGTAGATTCCAATTTTGAATTCAAAGTATTGGTGGAGCTGGAGGAGGTCGTTCCTCAATACATGGATACATGCAGACCATCTGCAACAAATACTAATCAATTCATCCTCCACATATGTAATCTTGGCTTAGACATAAATGGGCAAATTGAGTCCTTCACGAAACCCAGGACTATTGTTCACCGAACCGTTATGGTGGCAAAAGTTGAATGTTTTATGATAGCTCAAGCCATCAGCTATCATATGGTGGGTAGGACATATCAGTTGAAAGCTCCATGTATGCTCTAGCGACCTCGGAAAGTAACGAGTTTAGTGTGTAAGTCAAAGGGAGCAATAAATTGTGGTGCGACACCTATACAACTATACTGTTTTGCATAGCACTTTTGCTTTATTCACACATTACCCCACACCAACCCTAGCATTCACCTAACTCTGTATTAAACCTTGTAATTGATTTATTTTTAATCCCAGCTTATTCACACCAATCCCTAATTTCCCAACAAAATTTTTTTTTTTTAAGGAGAATATGCCCCAGGTACCTTCAAACCTTCCTTTTGAAGTTACTTTGTCAGAATTAAGAAAGATTTCCCAAAAAACAAACAAACAACCAATCACGGCTGAGAGGAAAAAGTTAAAGGACATGGCCAAATTATGCCAATTTCATTCAAAGAAGCCATGCATGTACAATTGCCCTCTCCAATAGCAGGCTCTTTGAAAAGCAAATCAAGGCCCTCTGTGCAAACAGATTGTAGAGAATTATTTGCTGAATGGAGAGGTTTAGCCGAGTATCTGTGGGGCTGACAATAACAATTGAGCTTGTTTGGCTTCAAGATTCAACGAACCTTGCAACTGTAAATAAACCTGTAAATTCCTTAGAGAAGAAGAAGAAAAAAAAATTGACTCTAATGTGATTTCTTGACACATGTATGGTACACTACCGAGATGGTGTGTGGAGGTGACACAGCGTCTATGCTACTACACAAAAGGTTGGATGATAAAAGAAGATTTTAATCTTTTAGCTGATCTCTTTAGAAATTGAAGGGATTAACTTTATAAGGGAACTTAAACCTGACAACCGGTTATCCAGATCTGCATTCTTTGTTGATGATGGAATGTGGAGGGATTTGATATTGGATATATCTGTTTTAATGGATCTAGGAGTATCTCATCAGTGGTAAGATTACTTACATATACTAACAAAACTAACTTATGGCCTAGTGTTAATAAAGTTCTTTTTTTGACTGTTTCCTTTGATGTTAAATTAATATCTGTACCTTGAGTAGGTACAAAACCGTAAAACCATAAATCCAATCCTAACGTCAGTATTGGAAGGTAAAAATAATTCATACGTCTGATTTTTTTTTTAAATTTGAAGACTTAACTTTTATTGCCTAAATTTAGCAAGTTTTTTTGTATCATAATAATGTTTCATTGATTCAAAATTAAAATTTGTACTTGGGTATCGACGTTGGATACTAACGAAACTATAAAACCAGCGGGTATCGTTAGTATTTTAATGTAACAAATTTTTTCAATGTCTGAAGACTTGTCATTTAAAATTTGAACACTAACTTATTACCTTGACTAAGCAAAGTTTTTTTTGCTCCTTCTTTGATACAAGATTAAAATCTGTAATTGGGTCTGTTTTGGGTCAATTTTGACCCTGGAAACCATACAATGTTCAGATACATAGATACTGCTCAGTTCTCACTTTAAGGCTTCCATGTGACATGGTTAAACCGATCTGACTGTGTAGTATATATACTCCCATTTAGGCAAATACAGAAAACCTTTCAATAACAAAAATTGCACTTCAGAAATTTTTGTCTTATTTTCATGTTCATGGTGAGAACTGCATCAGATTTTTGACATCAGATTGGAACTACTTTACTTGAAAGGATTATACTGTAAAACAACTTAAACAAAAAGAAAGAAAAAAAAAAGGTATAAAATCAGTTAGTTCCATTCATTGTCATAATACACTTTCTCTTCAAAGTTTCAAGCGATTTTAAGAATGTTCCTAGCACCAACAAAATGAGTGGAAATGGTTAAGTACACCGGGTCCTTGGTACTTCTCTACCCGCATGTTATAGTCAATGCAAATATCTGGTTATCCCCTACATATATTTCCATATGTGCAAAGGCCTTCATTTGAGCAGGTAGCAGCTACCCTGGTTTGATCATGGAAGAATATTCCAATTGATTGCTAGTAAACGGACCAATGCGGGTAGAAAATCCAAAGCTAACACGTTTCAAGGACAGCTCAAAGAGAGCTCAAGAAGAAAATGCAAACTTTTACTGGTCATTTTGGATAAGGACAAAGACCACCCACTTAGAGCTGTCTCGTTTTAATTGCGTTGTACGCAATTAGTTGCCTCGTACTGGTTTGTGCAGTAGTATACAAGCTAGAGTTAATGCAACCTTTTGCAGTCCTCGTAACGGCACTGAACAGAGGAGTCGTAGAAACGAACGAAAGGAACTTTGGTGAACACTACATATCATTCATCTAAAAATACTGAAGTCAGGAAGAGATTTTGGATCTCCCCAGCACCACAATCAACTTCTCCAACATAACTCTGGTTAACTAACTTTGCCTTTCGAAGGATGTTTTAGTTCTACTGCAGAATGTTGCAAATCTGGTGTAAGTAACAATTTAACAAAGAAAGCCACAAGGGTTTAAAAGGGTGAAAAAAAATGACTTTAAAATTTGGCAAGTTTGCTGTAACTCTATGAACTTCTGGTTTTAGAACGGTACAGGTCTCTAGCCGCTGGTCACTGTCATTCTGAAGATTAAAATATGAGAATTTTTTCTTGGGGGGGGGGGGTTAAGAAGCCATTTTTAACTAGAAAATTCATACAAATCCTCTCACAAACAGTAGCATAACAGCCATATCTAAATTTATGTAGTAAAGCCCAGAATGGACTTTGAAAAAGTTGGCAAAGTTTTTAAGTAAAGACTTCATGGCATAGAAGCTTCCAATTTTTGGTCAGCCAAGATTCCGTCCGTTTTGACAGCAAGCTGCCGGAGACCAACAGAGCTAATTACCATACATGCTTTTTGATTAAAAGGTTAATTCAGTACAGGAATACTGTAGCTACTGTAACTGGTTCTTTTTGAAGGCTAAAATAAAAGAACTAAATTGAGAGTAGCCATCTTAAAGAAAATTCCTGCACATCCTCTTACAAGCAGCTGCATATTAAAGAGTTGGAGACAGGTCGACTTCTCTTGGAGCATGTCAATTAGTTCAAGGCCGGGACGCTGACCGCAGGTGAAAGGTCTCATTTCAAAATTTGTCAATATTATTCGATGGAAGTATCAGTTCAGAGTACTTATTCCAATCATAATATGTTCTCAGGTACAAAGCCAACTTTTAGGAAACTTTGGAAACTCACTACAAATGCAGTTCTTTAAAGCAGCAATTTGCGTTGATTCTCGAGATTTTCCAATCCTAGGATATTATATGATACTATACCAATGAAGTAAACTAAGCTAACTGAAAAGTTTCAACTCAA
>JAIPMN010005167.1:0-13005 GCA_020650975.1 Apostichopus californicus
TAATAATAATAATAATAATAATGATAATGATAATAATAATAATAATAATAATAATAATAATAATATAATAATAATAATAACAACAACAATAATAATAATAATAATAATAATAATAATAATAAAACAGCATAATTAAAAGAAGTATATTGTTGGTTAAATTATTACATCTGGCACAAAATAGATCTTGATCATTTGTAGACAGTTATAAAGCACTGATTTCAGTCAAGGTGGCATTTCTATGACATATATAATATTTAAGAAAATCAATCAATCAATGAAAACAAACTAGTGACTGGATGTCTTAGTCTAACATACAGATCTTGTCCATGTCGTTGTCATGTCACGTACAACGTTTGTGGCTTAAATGCATATACCAATTTATGAAGGACAAATATGTGTTGAATATCGTCCAAGGATGTATACATGTTGTTCATGTTGAGTTTAACAGAACATGTTGTGGTTGACTTATAACTTATAATAATAATAATAATAATAATAATAATAATAATAATAATAATAATTATAATAATTATAATAATAAATGGTACTTATAAGGCGCAAAATCTTCCGAAGGACTCAGAGCGCATAAGGACAAAAGGACATTTCCTGCCGATATTTATGATAGACAGGAAGTGCTCAAGAAGGTCCCTTGGCTTTGGGGGACCTTCAACCTAGGATCCCCTATAAGCACTTGTCTCATTCGCAAACCCCTCCCCTTCCCTCGCTTTTCCCCTGGCTGGTCTCGTTTTCTTATCGGACCATATTGTACATCGATTCATGAGAATTGGTAAAGGTAAATATCTGTAAAATTTGAAATAATCTGGCAAAGGTGTAAGTAGAGACCGGTCACCACCGAAAATGAAACTCCTTGCACTCGCCCGTCAGTTTGGTCAGACAACGAATATACCAGTAGATATTGTGGGCTGAAATCATAGGCCAGACCCTCGTAGAGTGACATGGTGGTCAAAATGAATCAGTTCGCGTTCCATGTCGATGTGACGTCAACACCTTTGATAACTTCGACAGTCTGCCCACTGGACAATACAGTATACAGTACATGTAAATGTCTACCCGGATTTCTGAATGACAATTTCCCATGCAATCATTGTTTTACACTGTACGCACTGTACTGTAGGATGTGACAGATCTATGTTGCCTATCACAACAAAACCAATTTCTTGGGAATGGGTCGACGATTGACAATTTTATTTTGGGTACACAGGCTGTTGTAGTGTAATTATGGGTCTTATTCTTAATCACAGAAATTAAAACAGTCATTCCTTACTCGTGGACTAACATTAGTACCAACAGGACATTTTGTTCGTTCTACAACTGAAGATAGGCCTTTGCCCAATTGTAACATCTGCCATGGAATTTATAACACGACCAAAGGTAATTCTTAACCTATCGTTATCTTACAGTAAGTTAGCGAGCTAAGTCTATAGCCTAGACCAGTCTACAGTAGGAATAGGCCCCTTTCCCCCTAATGCAGGCTATAGTCCGAGACTATATTAGGGCGAAATATTTGTCCTAAGCTAACTTTGACCAAGGCTTCAGTTAGGCATTATTGTTACATTTTAATATCAACAGAGGCCTAGGCTAGCCTAGTCTGTTTTTCTTCTAGGCCAGCGTCTAGCCTAGGGTATGCAAAAGGTAGGATAAGCCCCAGTAGGCCTACTTAAAGTTTAGTTAGTGTAGGCCTGATTCTATTACTGTCACTAACGACTTCCCAAACCAGGTAAGATTAAGAAAAATCTTAATCCATTTGTGTAAGGTGGATGGACGCCCCCCCCTCCAATTTCCGAGGACAGTCCCCAGATTGCATAGACCCTCC
The DNA here is from genome assembly GCA_020650975.1 of Apostichopus californicus. Taxonomy (NCBI): domain Eukaryota; kingdom Metazoa; phylum Echinodermata; class Holothuroidea; order Aspidochirotida; family Stichopodidae; genus Apostichopus; species Apostichopus californicus. Next base: position 1,835 of record JAIPMN010005167.1, read on the forward strand.
CAAATTACAATGTGTTCCCTTGATTTCATGTATTGTCACTGATCATTGTCACTGATCAAAAGTGGTATAAATTTGAAAAAAATGCCTGTATGTAGAGAAAGTACCACAAAAATGTGGGCATATGACCATCATTCTTGGAACAGCACCAACAAACATTGATATCACAGACTCCCATCTGTCCCTTACAATTGAGTGTCAATACTACTCCTTGATGAAGCCTAGGAAAATAAGTTATTGTGTAGCTTAGGTCCTACTGTTACATCAACATGGGGGTCAACGCCAATATCATATGCCTGGATTTTCAGGCAAAAAAACATGGGAGATATCATATCACAGATTAAATGTTTTTCTAAACGAAGTGATTATTCGCAGGGCAGCCCGGCGAATAACATACACAGACACCTTATTCGCAGGGCTGTGACGATTTTGAAAATAGGTTTATTATTGGCTTTCAATGACATCATTTTTTATGTGACTTCATTCATTTGACCTCAAACCCGAAGTTCTTTCATTTCTTTCAGTTTCAGAATCAGATTCACCGTCTTTGCCGGTTTTTTTATGGAGAAATGTTCCGGCTACATTTTAAATGTCATGAATTATTAGAAAAATATTGTTTTTGAACCGACTGACATAAGAAGAACTTAATTGCATTTGCACATTAAATTTACGATTCAGCCCTAGGGGCCTAGGCCCTAGGGCCTAAGTCTGTAATGTTAACGTAGGTAGCCTAGCCTAAAGTACATGTCGCAAGCGTAATTACTGTTGGGCTAGGCTAAATGGACTAACCAATGGTTTGCCACTGCCTAGGCATGCTAACGTTAGGTGTAGGCAGTGATTAAGAATATGAAAGGATGGAACAGTTGGCCCCAAGAAACTGGCTCATTGGAAATTTCTCAGGTCCCCATACTGATGTCAATTTCAAAATGTGTATGAGGCAAAAGCCAGTTTCAGGGACATCAAATATCATATGTTAAGGGTCCCAGATTTATGAGATGCAAAAAGGGCTTCTGAAAAGTCAATTTTGGGGTCCTCAATTATGCCAATCTTTATGGCCCCATAACGTCAAAGATAGGTTCTACTTTAGCCATATTAAAGGGGCTTGAAAGGCCGGTTTTGCTATTGATACCAGTCAGTTTAGGGGCCTTGAAAAAGCCAACCTTTTGGGCCCAAATAGTCTTAGCCATAAGCTAATTTTTGGAACCCCAGCAGTTCAATTTTAAAAGCTTATTTTAAGGGAGCTTACCTTGGGATTCCCCAAAAGCCGACATTGCCTTAAAGCCAATATGGTCAAGGGTGTGACACTCCCCCCCCTCCCACACCTTTACATGCAAATGAGTAGTCACTCTGCAAAAACAAAGGTGAAAGTGAGGGATGACATTTTTTTATGTTGGCGGTACTAATGCTATCTAGACTGGTTCAATCTTAAAGCCCTAGGCTTCCAAAACCAATCCTAGCAGCATTAAGATAGGACTCCCAAAGGCCAATTAATTCCCCAAAATATAGGGGCTCCCAATTAAGACTCTCCTAAAGCCAGCTGGTGCCCAAAAAGCAAACCCGAATAGCCCCAAAAGTTACTGAGCCGTTAACCAAGTCTAAGGCTGCCCTGTGAATAAGGTGTATGTGTCTGGCTATTCGCAGGGCAGCCCTGCAAATAACATGCTTGTGTCTGGCTATTCGCAGGGCTGCCCTGCAAATAAGGTGTCTGTGTTCGGCTGTTTGCAGGGCTGCCCTGTGAATAAGATGCTTGTGTCCGGCTATTCGCAGGGCTGCCCTGCGAATAAGATATTTGTGTCTGGCTATTCGCAGGGCTGCCCTGCGAATAAGCCCCACCTTTTCTAAATACAAGGTTGACGACTTGATCATGTTTAATTATGACATCATGGAGCACATGCTTCAATACTTTATTTTTTCTTTATTTATTACAATTTTCTTTTCTGTAAATGGTGATGGGTTTTGTTCAACTAGGCTAGGCCTACTGGCCATTCACATCTTCCTTTGACTTGACTTAAATGTGAAAAGTGAACACTGGGAGATTTCCTGAACTACTGTCTCTTTGTCTAGCGACAAACTTTAAATTCATCACAACAAAGCTCAGGAAAGATAGTAAATATTTATTACTATATAGGTTCTCAGTTTTGTTGGCTTTGTCTATTGTTTGCATTCTTTTTTACAGTTTTGTAAATTGTTGCCACCTAAAATGAACTTTTTTGATGTAATTATGTTTTGTTTCCATGTAGATTGAAAACGTTCGGTTGCTTAATAAATTCAACAGCAAGAAACCATCGATAGGAACACTGTACCTGACTGCAACTCATCTGATCTTTTCAGACCCAGCAGGGAAGAGAGAGCCATGGGTAACATAAATTAACATCAAGTTTATAAAGATTGCAGAGATTCTTTACATCCCTGGTATTCAAAATAGTGGTTGCGACTATTTGTAAGATTACTTTGGATATTTTGGAGGGTAGCTCAAAGAATCAGAAGAGAAAAAAGTAGTGAAGTTTGTGGAGAAAAAAATGAAAAATCAAGAACATGAATTGCCTCAAAGGTTGCAAAATATAACACCATCTTGCAATTTAGCACCCTTAAGGATATAAAAAATTGTCAAAAGGAAGGCGGGGATACCTCCTGCTCCCTGTAGACCCCTTCCCCGAGCCAGAACATCGGCTGCTGGAGGGTCCCCAAGATGATAAAGGGGATATTTGGAGTCGCCAAGCAAATATGTTTGAATACCAGTGCTTTACATTATATTATTAGATAAAAGATTGAAACCTTGTCAATGATAGTTTCATTTGATGCAATGGTATTTCATTTGCATTGTAAGGTAAAGAACCTCTGCATGTTGATTTAGGCTCTTGTCATTCAATTGTAAAATTTTAAATTTTTTTACATTCATATCACATTCCTGATTCATCATAACACTGTTGCCTGGGACAGTGAGCTATTTAGAATATGAAAAACATAAATTCAGTTGACATTGATGCTGAGAATTTTTCTGATTTTAACACTAATGGTTCTGTATTTAAGAAAAATTAAAGTCTACAAATTCTGACAAACATACATTCAGTTGCCATGGTCACTGAATAAATTTTAGGTTTCTGTCTTTAAACACTGAAAGTTAAATTGTAAAAGACAAAAGGTAAGTTCACAAGTTCTGAAAATATAAATTCAGTTGCCATGGTTACTGAAGACTTTCTATCTTTGAACATGAGATTGTGTTGCAAACCAGTCAAAGTATTAGTACTCCGTTAATTATGAAAATTTATGAGGTTATCCTGAGGCAACTGGTGCAAGTCAAATTCTGGCCGAAACTTTCTTTGGTCTTCCATAGTTAAGTTATGCTTTCCATTTTCTTTGATCTTCCATAAATTAAGATATGTTTTTAATTTGGCATTCTCATATTGATTGGAACTGTACAAAAGCAGCAATTTATAAATAGTAGAGATCATGTCCACGAGACCCTCTACGTATATACCTCCCTCTTCTCCCCCTCCCCCTCCCCCTCCCCCTTGATATCCTACCTTATTATAGCGTGGTGTTCTGTCTTAGGTTAATTGTAAACGTAACCATAAATTCAGGTATCTATATATCATTATGAAAAGAAATGGAAATTTTTGTCATTGCCCGCTGAATTGGTCAGAAAGGTTTTTCTTACATTTTACGTTTAAAAACTGGTAAGAGGGAAATCAAGGTAGCTGTAAATTTCTCAAATCACTTGTCTGTGAATACAGTAGTTTACGAAAGTATTAATACAGGTGACCAAGCAACGTTTCCCTTCCCTACATCCAGAATGAATCTGTCTGCTAAGTATTATTATTTTGATTGATTCACATTATGGCTCAAAATAACTTCTTTTTTTTGCTTCACAGATTTTGCACCAACACATCTCAGCACTCGAAAAGCAACCTCTCACTACGACAGGAGCCCCTTTATTGATAAGATGCAAGACATTCCAGACGGTTACCTTTGTTATTCCAAAGGAGAAGGACTGCCAAGAACTTTACAAGTCACTTCAAAAGTTATCCAACCCTGGTTAGTATTCTTGTCTAATAATTCAAGTTATTTTGGACTTATTTGCCCTTAACACAGTTAGATACAGATAGTCACAGATCTATCCCTGAAATTGTTTTTTTGAGAGGCAAAGTATGCTGTCCTACAGAAGTAATCAATAGAAATAACAGGGGATAATTTAGTTCTCAAATTTTGTATAGCAGTTTAGAAGGCACAGAAGTTTTGGTCTTGTGAAATACTATGGTGCCCGTGAACAAAACCTGCTGTACATCTGTATATTGGTATATAGCAACTTGACCATTATTCATGAATAGCATTATTCATAGCCAAAAAAGTTATTCAGCACGTATCTTAGAACCAGGAAGTAATAGACAGTCATGGCATTGCTTTCATTTGGTAGAATATGGATTATAATAACACTCCGTTTACGTGCCAATGTGAGAAAGAGAAAGAAGGACATTGGTCAGTGTGCAACAAGGTGAGCATAGGTCTACAACATGCCGGGTAATTGTGCATTTGCCTTGTAGCAAGAGTTGCAGCCATTTCTGGTGAGGATGAGACAAAAGTACAGCAATGAGTAAGGATGCATAAAGTTGCTGTTTACAGTCAACTTACAAAGAGAGAAAAAAAACTGTTAGCAAACTGTATAAATATCTCTTCTGCAAATATCCTATGTAGGTAATTTATGAATAAGTTAGTGGAACTGACTATTTTATCTTAGCAGGATCTTAGCACTTCAAAGGCAAAGAGGAAAGGGAAGATCCTGTTAGGATAAAGACCTCTTCTATCTTGTACGGTCAACTTATTAATCAAGTAATAAGTATCACACCCGCATCAATGTCTGAGTAGTTAAGACCGATATTTAAGGGCGGCTTTTGTACTGTACTCTTGGGTTTGATTTAATGTTGGTGGAACAGCACACTTGATTTTCCTTGGTGTCACCAACCAAGATAAGGTCTAATATATAACACTCTTTAATATCTGACAAGAATATCAAAGTATTGGAAACCCTCAGAAAGAACTGTGCATAGGAAGCAAAACATAGTAAATTTAACAGCACATGAAGCAAAACATAGCAAATTTAACAGCATAGGAAGCAAAACATAGTAAATTTAACTGCATAGGAAGCAAAACAGTAAATTTAACATGCTAACATATAATTAAAAGACTGATGAAGTTTTATCGAATAGTCTTACCAGGGAATAATTTAGTGTTCAGACTTTGTGTAGCAGTTTTGAAGGCTCTGAATTTGATCTCTCATAAGATACTGTGGTTCCAATGTATGCACTGCTATACATCTTTCACACTTGTACACAGTAGCGAGATGAAATACTACTACCAGATGAATTATTCTCTGTCTATAATGGAAGAACCTGGTTGATTTGGTTGGAAAGTGCAAGGTTAGATTCATCACAGTAATAATGCTCTCCTTGCAATTCGCACAAATATTTCATTGGCAATAATACTGTCGAGAATGCCAAGTACAGTTGTACTGTGACTTACAGTAGAGCTGTAATTGTTTATAGACTATTCAGCATAGGCTGTATCGGTTTGATTGGTTATAAAATGCATTCCGAAAGTCTCTTTCCAGTCTCTTTCCATACTCTTTCCATACTCTTTCCACACTCTTTCCATACTCTTTCCATACACTCATACTCTTGCTCTTAATTTGTAGAAACATAGTACTGTTAAAGGTAATGTATACTAGATACCAAGTATGCAGATTTTATATTTTTGGCAACTCTGGATGTTTTATTAAGTAGAACAAACTCCAAAGGCTTCCCGGGAGTCCTATTTTTATATGAAATATATGAAAATCTCACTTGGTCAAACTGTCATTCAGAGCTAGATTGAGAAAAAAATGTCAGACTGGTGTTGTTAATAATGATCCCCTAAAGTGAGGATGTTAATTCTAAGTTCTAACTGTTAAACTACATATTGCATTGTTTGAATTCTTAAATTTACAAAATGAAACACAATTACAAAAAGCATCAACACATTATCACATAAACAGATTTGATTTTATTCTTCCTTCTCCAAATGGATGGAAATTTTATTCCTAAGAACAAAAAGATACTAATGCATTTTGAAAAATTAAACAACGACAAAAAAAATTAAAAGTTGGTCTTTACTTAAGAGTATTTTACTGTACATGAATTGTACAAAACAAATCTTTTTTCTTTTTTTTTAAAGTAAAATGTATTTATACAATCAGCAAGATTACCATAAATAATCGAGAAAAGAACAAGTTAACGTGAAAAAAGCAAGTCTAAAGACGCCAAGAAGGCTTCTTGTTTATATACCTGACTCTCGCATGAAGAGGCTTGGATACTTGTTAAGCATTCAAGACTGGCATTTTGACAGGTTTTGACAGGTTTGAAACATCTCCCGGGAAATTTTAAGCACCTTTTGAGGAATATATTTGAATATTAAATTGGTACATGCAAGCCTCACAAGTCTGTGGAGCTGTATTTTATCTTAAGAGAAAGACTATATATTATGTATTTATTGATATATTATAAATTGTGGATCTGTATGATAGGGCAAGTGAAAGTTAAACATGGTCCTGTAGGCTGTACTGTACGATATATGTACAGTATATATATATATCGATTGTGTGAAGTTGGGAACAACTGAGTTAAAATTATTGTAGCACTGGGGATGTGTTCAACACATGCTCCTGTATGTATGAAGGAGGCAGTGGAAGGGGGGGGGGTGGGGGGGGACAGTAGGGGTTGCTGGTATGGCAGAGGCCAAGTACAGAACCTACAGTATAAGGCAGTGGAGCTGCACTAAAAACTAACTTGTTGGTACTCTACTGACTCTATGTATAGTTACTTCAGACTTTATCATTTCTGTACCAGTTCAATTTGAATGACTGTACAGCGATTCATAGGTACATTAATGGGGAATTGTGTTCAGTTTGAGCAGAGAGCAGCTGCTAAGGAAGTACTCTGTAGTATTATTTGCATTATAATGTCCCAACATGGAAAGGAAGGGCAATCAACAATGTGCAGCTCAATCTCATTAAATCTGTTTGCTCACATACTGGAATCACTGATTACCATCAAAGTATACACATTCTGTTAGTTTTACTATTAATTTGATATACTGCACATGAGTTTGATTGAGCGCTATTTTCAGTTTAATAACATTAGGACAATTGGTTTTTTTATATTTTTTTTTTTACCTTCTGTTTCGTATTGATAAAGAAAGTGGTATATTTTAATGAAAAGATTTTATCAATCTTAATAAATCTCCTAGGCCCTACTGAAATTGAAAGTATTAATTTATTTCCTGGATTCAGGACAGATGGTTTCAACTGTCAAAAGTTATGATCTCACACTTTTATCACTATCAGGCAAAATGCAATACAAAATGGCACATTGCTATACAAAGTGCAAAGATGTATAGCAGCTTAAATTGTACACAGGAACTACAGTATATTGCATTATAAGAGAAACTCAGCGTCTTCAAAACAGCTACACACAATTTGAACAATAAATTATTCCCTGGCTTATTGTCCTCAAAACTCTAACATGCTAAATTATTGCCAGCAGCTTTCAGATTTGTTCTCAGGAGGTTCTACCCCTTCCTCGATGAGAGGCGGGTTAAATTAGATGATTTATCGTCTCAGTGAGCCGATAAAGTCTTCTGCAGGAGACAGTGACGATTGTACCTGATCGGTGTTAGTTTGTCTAGCATATTTGACAGCAAAATCAAATGGCCTGTAATCGGTCAACACTGATTTGGGGGTCCCTGACGATTACGACACAACACTGCAGCGATCTAGGGCACAGTAAGGCATCCAGGGGGTATGGGAACTCAAAAAATAACTATTTTTGAGAGAAACTTCATCATCTTCTAGGGAACAGTAGGTCGAGGGGAGGGGGTAGGGGGAAAGGGGTATTGGGACAGTTCAAGATGGTTGAAGGGGGCGGTCGCCTAATAAAGTTTGAAAACCACTGCTGTAGACTGTTTCTACTTCCCCAGCTGTTATTCAAGAGAGTGACAGGACCGTGCTGTTCTATTAAATATTGATTCATCTCTCAATTTGCAGAGGACTTGACTGATATGTACGCATTCACTTACAAATCTGCCAGTCTGTCTCCCTCTGTGACTGCAGGATGGGACCAATTTGATCTTCATACGGAGTATGCGAGGATGGGGATTCCCAATGGCTTCTGGAAGGCGTCTGCCGTTAATCGGGATTATGAGGTCAGACTCGCTGTACAATGATACAATGATAAGCACTGTACAATGATACACTGTACAATGATAGGCATCTCATGATAGTTCTTTGTCTATACTATGACACCTACAGTAAGGAGGTTTCTATCTTACAGAGCAAACGTTTTCAATTTTGGCAAAAAAACAATTTTCTTGAGATTTTAAACATGCCCTGAAGGGCCTTATCTCCATTTCTACTGTATCATACCTATCTCCTCTCAGAAAATTCTTCACCATCTAGTTCATTAAATTGTTCCTTATTTTAAGGATATTTAGGACTTCTCTCATATGACTGATATGTTAAGGTCATGCCCCTATGTTTTCTTTGTCCAGATCTGGCATTTTTTAAGTCTGTGACCCCCTCTTTTTCAGTGTGTTTCACATCGTTTGTTGAGCAACTGTTTAAAATTCGGTTGTTGATATTTTCAAAGGTACTGTACCTAGGATAACTCAAACTAGGATTGCATTTGATCAAAAGTAAGATACCCTCCTAGAATTTTTGTACTTAATGAAAGTTACCGAGTCTGTAAGTGGAATACTTACAAACACTAACCAAAAAATGACTTTAAAATTACTATCTTGAAATGAAACATGATTAATGAAGCTAGTCGATTTCATTGTTATGAGAAATTGTGTAATTGCATATTATTGAAAAATTTGCTTAAAATCAACTCTTCTAAAATGAGTAACTAACTACTGCACATAGCTTTTTTTCTTAAAATACATCAAATTTAGCAACTTGATGCAATAGGAATATTGGTCACAGTTTATGGAAATTAAAGTTCAGATTTCATGAAATTAAATTACTATATAAAGAGTTGTATGCTCATCTTCCTTATTTTGTATGGTAAAGAATGAGCCATGCGATAGCCATGTCAGGGTATACGAAAGGAGTATGTTTAGTGCTTGACACTAACTTGGCAAGGTAAAAAAAGCAAACCGATCTTTAAAGGGACTGTATAGTAGAGCATTCATTGAAAGTACCAAAATTGATTGAAGACTCAGTTAATATCACCCTGAATTTGTTTTTTTACCACAAACATTTTTACAAAGTTATTAAAACCATGTCAGCAGATATTCCAAAAATGTCAAAGAATGTGTTGAAAATTATCTTGAATATTAAATATTTGTCCATTTCTAGCATGTCCAGCAGGTTTTGTGTCACTGTATAAATTATTCCCTTTAAAGATTTGTTTTAATCGAAAGTGAACACCAACAACGGTCAGTATTCAAGGAAGTGTTTTCTCTGCAGGATGACAGACTTACAAACATCTCCTCTATTTCCTCTTTGTTCCAGGTATGCCCCACATATCCCAGGATGATCCACGTTCCAGCAGCTTCCCAGTCGTCTGTATTGTTTGGCAGTGCCAAATTTAGAAGCAGGGGAAGGCTTCCTGTATTATCATACTTGCATCATAACATGGTAAGCCATTGCAAGGAAAGTCATAATGCTTTTTATCTAGTCTTCCTGCTGGGAAGAATTTAAATGTACACATGTTTACACAACGCTGTTCAGCACCACACCTCGTGTTCATTATGATGATTACTGAAAATGGGAAGAGAGTCAAAAAGAAAAGTGTTAACGAAGGCTGCTTCTCATCTACTGCAAAAGGCCTGTGTAGGTGATATGTTAGAGAGCCCGTCTGAATATAGATGCTAGCAGAATCTTCCGCAGAGGCTCAGTGAAACGAAAACAGACTATGAACACACTAATGGACACAGATGGACAGACAAGTTTTAATTGAACAAATGAGCAATGGATAGAGTAAAATTAGACAAAACAACACAGGAGAGGTAAGATGAACAGAATAAGAGCCAAGAGAGGCTAAAAATGGAAATACTAATTGTTCTCTGTATATAAAAGAACTGCTTAATGTTCAGAATCAAAATAGCCGGATAGGCACTCTGCCTGTTCCTTGTCGTTTCTGCCTGGATTATAACCGGCTGATTGTTCTTATTAAGATGTCTGAAAGAGGCAGTTTAGCCTATGAAACTAATACCAGTTTAAGATATGTTACTTATAAACCAGTAAACTTATAAACCAGTAAATTCCCCAGAGGTTCAGTGAAACGAAAACAGAGTAAGAACACATTAATGGACACAAGATGGACAGACAAGTTTTAATTGTACAAATGAGCAATTTAACTGCTTAATGTTCAGATATAGGTTAATAAATAATATAGGTTATAATATAGGTTGGGTTCCTTCAGAAACTTTGCTTCTTCAATACTGATTGTAATGTTCCTCGTGTGGCAAGTATCTGCTGGGTTGGCACTCTGCCTGTTTCCTGTTATTTCTGCCTGGTTTAAACCGGCTGATTGTTCTTATTTAGATGTCTGAAAGAGGATGTTTAGCCTATGAAACTAATACTTTAGGATATGTAACTTATCAACCAGTAACTTCTTCAAGCATCCCGTATATGCCCGTTTATTACTCACTCGACGGATTCTGTCGCTGGTGTTGTGTTTGAAAGTGAAAAGGCCGTATGGCCTTTTTTCATAGGAATTAATATGAAACTTTTCAATGCACTGACTGTAAGTCTAAGTTGCAACCAAAACATTCCGATGTTTCCTCAGAATTGAAGTTCTTAATATGATAACTTCATTTGGGGGTTTAAAGAAACTGGTATGACATCATCACCAAATTGCTGTCCAAGTTAAACAAATTCAGTGAGCTGCACAAATTATGCTAAAGATTGTTGTATTTTTTTTTTTTTCCCACATAAACAGTAACCTATTGCAGTACTTTATGATACATGCACACAATTCTTGTACCCTTAAAATGCTATGCAAAAGTATAAACACATCCTTATCATATGTAAGAAACAAGATATTTCTTTATGGATCATTAAAGGCATAGTTTTCAATTTCAAGTTCATTGTATGAAGTTTATTTCCATTCAACCACTTAAAGTTGAGCTTTGTTAGCCTA
>JAIPMN010005167.1:13051-23328 GCA_020650975.1 Apostichopus californicus
GGGGGGGGGGAAGGTTGTGCAATTGTCTGCTTTTGAGTCCTGTGGAGTGTTTTTTTTCTCTTTGTATGTTTTCACTCTGGGAGCTTCCTGCTTTCTTTTTTTTTTTTTTTTTTTTACTTTTGCTGACGTCGATCCATCTTGTACCATGTACTGGTTGTGCTGTTGTGACAAAATCACAAATAAATGTATAATTTTTTTGATTTTTTATTATTTCCCCACCCCCCCTCCCCGTCCTGAAGAGACAACCTCTTTACGTTATGACAATTTCCTTTCTCTCTAGGCTGCGATGTGTCGATGCAGTCAACCACTGGCTGGTTTCAGTGCTAGGTGTATGGAAGATGAACAAATGCTACAAGATATTCTACTTGCCAATAAGGATAGCTCTTTTATGTATGTTGTGGACACGAGGCCTCGGGTAAATTATTAACATGTTTTAACTTTTAACTACCTGCAGACATGGAAGATGGGGGCTAAGGGGAGGGAGGGGACCTGTGAGATGCACCTCATTCAGATTCTGTGGGCAAAATCAAAGCAATATCAAAGAAAGAAAAGAAAGAGCAGTTGTATATACTTTGAAGGGTGCCCTGTAGCTTCTAGATGATTTATTGTTTTGTCCATTTGATTATACCACTCCACTCCATCTCACCCCACCCCCTACACCCTTAAAAACAAAAATGGGCCCCAACACCTATGAATGCGAGACAAAGTTCCTCATATATATATTGTTTCCAGGTTCCTCATATATATATTGTTTCAACTGGAAGTACGATTGGCTTGGTAGCTATTTTTCATGACATTAATTTCACCGTTTACACCCAGCTACCCAAAACTGTATTATTTATTTTTGCAAGGAATCTGTTTTTCTGATTTGTTCCCACCAAGAACGGATGACATCACTTCATAGGTTTCCAAATTATGCTATTTTATCAGCCATGCATCATTGCTAACAGTGCTAATAATTTTGTCGTTTTGTTTCCATTTGTCGATTGACTAGATAAATGCCATGGTCAACAGGGCCTCAGGGAAAGGTTACGAGAATGAAGACTTCTACACAAACATCAAGTTTAAATTTATAGGAATTGAGAACATACACGTTATGAGAAACAGTCTAACGAAACTATTAGAAGGTGAGGAAGGACTCTTATATATCCTATACTTTAATAGATCAATTAATTGGATGGCTCTAATTAAAAGATTTTACCGAATAATTTTATCGGATGTCTCTGCTTGTTAGTAAGATTTAAGTGATTAATTTTATTGGATGCTTCCATTGCTTGTTACATCGATTCAGTTTTCATTGGATGCCTCTATTGTTGTAACATTGTATTGATCAATTCTATTGGATGCCTCTATAGGTGTAATAATTGTATTGATCAATTCTGTTGGATGCCTCTATAGCATTAACATTGTATTGATCAATTCTATAGGATGCCTCTATAGCATTAACATTGTATTAATCAATTTTATTGGATGCCTCTATAGCTGTAACATTGTATTGATTAATATTATTGGATGCCTCTATAGCTGTAACATTGTATTGATCAATTTTATTGGATGCCTCTATAGCTGTAACATTGTATTGATCAATTCTATTGGATGCCTCTGTAGCTGTAACATGGTATTGATCAATTTAATTGTATGCCTCTATAGCTGTAACATTGTATTGATCAATTTGATTGGATGCCCCTATAGCTGTAACATTGTATTGATCAATTATATTGGATGCCTCTATAGCGGTAACATTGTATTGATCAATTTTATTGGATGCCTCTATAGCTGTAACATGGTATTGATCAATTTAATTGTATGCCTCTATAGCTGTAACATTGTATTGATCAATTATATTGGATGCCTCTATAGCGGTAACATTGTATTGATCAATTTTATTGGATGCCTCTATTGCTGTAACATTTTATTGATCGATTTTATTGGATGCCTGGCATTGCCTGTGTTGTTGGTAACCTTGAATTGATTAAGGTTTGTTGGATGCCTTGATTGCTTGTTGCATAAAGTGTTTTTATTTAATGCCTGTATTGCTCGTAGCATTTTGATGATCAAGTTTTATTGGGTGCTTCCATTGCAAATAACATTTTTATGGACTAAATTTTGATTAGTTGTTTGACTTTTTTTTCCTTTTCTGTTTTAGTATGTGAATTGAAGAATCCATCCATGGAAAACTTTCTGTCAGGGATTGACTCTAGTAATTGGTTAAGGCACATCAAGGCCGTTCTAGATACATCATACTTCATCGCCAAGGTGAGTTGTTTATTATTTATGTCTACACAGATATAACCTAACTTATAGCCTCAATATGATTCCTTGCCTCTAACCTAGTACACTTTATCACATAGCTTGATAGTCTTCTCTGGATGGTTTTCGTGCTACATAGTTAGACATTCCTCGAGGTAAACCCAGGGGTGTGTACCCCCCTGCTCTATCAGATCTATTAGCAGAAATCGACCACAGTCACTCATTGAATTTTCATTGAATTCAGTTTTACTATAAGCCCACTATTTTTACACTTTCTAAAATGTCCACCCATTGAAAACTGGATGTTACTTGATACGTTCGTGCATACGACACTGGATGTTACTCTATACGTCCACGCATCGAACACTGAAAGCTGCTTTAACTGCTCAAAACTTGGAATGAAAAGTCTCAGCTATTTTCTAAAAATTTAAAAAAAGATTAATGCCTCCATCAAACAGTAGAGGAAAGTGAAAGTCCTGGTTCATGGAAAATCTTATTTGACCATGCCTTAAGGAAGTACGCGGGAGCAGCTTTCTATTTGAATGCAATGTTTGTAAATATGATATTAAGATATCTAATACGTTTATCCAGGGAAGAATGCAATGCTTGGTCTGAGTACAACTTTCGCTCTCCAGCAAATAATGCTTACTCAAATCAGTGTATTCTCAAATGATTCTGATATTAAGATTAACAATATATGTTATTTATTCTAAAACCTTGAAGCAGAAGGAATGCATATTGTTGTAGTGATTTTGTCAGTGTAATGGATTATCTAACCTTCATCTTAAAATTTGACATCACCAATACTTCTCCCTTGACATTTTACTACGGTATACTTTCAGCCATCCCAAGTGATCGGAAAACGAACTCTGGCCCAATTAATGAGCGGAAATGAAAATATTGAAAGACTTAATTGGATTTATAACCTCACCTTGTTTTACCAAGGTCACCTATAATTTTTACATAGAAAAGACACTAAGACCCATTTCATGAGGAAACCCAGCTTGAACTGTCTTTTAATAAACAGTCCCAGGTATAGTTTGATAAATCCTTGGACTGCTGCCATCTGAAATTAACAGATCTGCTAGAGGTCATGTGAAAGAGGTACCAGCACCTGTAACTGTATACTAGTTAATATGTTGTGTGAAATCTCACAGGAGATTGTAGGTGTGTCTGACACAGTCGGTGCAACAGATAGTCGTGGTATTAAATTATTCCTTAATCTGTCAAAAAATGAGATGGTAACAATCATTCAATGTTGAACTACATGGTCGGATAGCCACACAATATTACATCTCTTGTTATGTAATTAAGTCAGAGAGAATGCCCATGGCTTGTGAGTGGTAAAATAATTTACTTTTTGTTTTTTTAGAAAGAGTACATCAGATGTTAGCTACATCAGTGTTTGCTTTCACATTTTGGTTCCAAGAGAATCTTAATATACTGAAATCAACAACTAACAAGATGCAACCAACTTGTGCAATCCTGTATGAGGACTACAACAGCATGTGTAAACTTACAAGTAGAATACCCCTTGTTAGGATATTAAGAAAATAAGTACCAGTACTTACATTGTTGCACTAGTATTTATATGAGTATACGTACTTGACTCTAAGTACCAGTACTTATCTTTTTGGACTAGTATTTATATGAGTTACGTACTTGACTCTAAGTACCGGTACTTATATTCTTGCACTAGTAGTTATATATGTTACATACTTTACTCTAAGTACCGGTACATATATTCTTGGACTAGTACTTATATGAGTTACATACTTGACTTTAAGTACTGGTACTTATATTCTTGGACTAGTATTTATATGAGTAACATACTTTACTCTAGTATTGGTTCTTATATTCTTGCACTAGTATTAATATGAGGTACGTACTTTACTCTAGTACTGCTACTTATATTCTTGGGCTAGTATTTAAATGAGTATACATACTTGACTCTAAGTACTGGTACTTATATTCTTGCACTAGTATTTATATGAGTATACATACTTGACTCTAAGTACCGGTACTTATATTGTTGCACTAGTATTTATATGAGTATCCGTACTTTACTCTAAGTACCGGTACTTATATTCTTGCACTAGTACTTATATGAGTATCTGTACTTGACTCAAAGTACCGGTACTTATATTCTTGCATTAGTATTTATATGAGTCTACCCATGTGGCCAAAAATTTCATTTTCTAAATAATTGTGATGTGATATTAATGAACTGAATTTGATCTTTCTTTGCCCAGGTGGTTTCTGATGGTGTTAGCGTGCTGGTACATTGTTCAGATGGATGGGATCGCACAGCTCAGACCTGCTCACTTGCTAGTATGATGCTGGATCCATATTACAGAACCCTCAAAGGATTGGAGGTGAGGGGAAGACTCTCCATATCTTTTGCTTTAAGTTAATTCTTTTTGTCTATTTTAGAGTGTTTTACTTACATTTTTACACAAGTTTTACTTACATCACCTTTCAGATGAGTGGACCGGTTGCAAATTTTAATGGCTACCAAAGATTGAATTACAAAACTTTAAAAAAAAATGTAGTGGGCATATTTTGGTCAGGAAGTCTGGGGACATTAAATTGAAGTCGGCCTCCACATGGCAACTCCCCGAGGACGTAGCCGTGTCTTTAGACTGTACGTGTATATATAGGCAGTGGTGGAATTCTGAAGGTATCTCGGTATTTTGAAGGTTAATGGAAGTATGAACGATATTGTTCACCAACAAAAAGACATTGAATGTGACATGACAGCTACAGCTAGCTGTGAAATGATTATATCAAATGATCTGTGTTGCTTTATCTGTGAGTCTAGAATTAATTGTATGTGTGCAGTCGTAAATTTTCATTTTACATTCAAACTGTCTCTGAGCATGGAAGGTCCGAACAGGTTGAATTTAAAATTATTCACAAATTTGAGAATTGTCGTAAAGATTGGGGTACGTTACACAAAATTCAAGTTCGGGATTACTTGTGAAAATCACAGGAATGTGTTGTCTAGAGACAATTCCAGGGACACATTTTATCTGGGGACAGTACAGGAAATCCAGGGACTTCTCAGAAATGTGGGAAGTCTGGTCACCATGGTAACCCTTACGTAAAACTCATTATAGGGAGATTCACTTTCAATGCGTGGTAAAATCTCCACGACGATGTAAGTAAACCTTTGTGACCATATAGCAGTTTGTAGCCTGTATATGAAATAAAGAACTTTGTACCTCAACACAAATCAAATTGTGATACTGACACTAAAGTGGTCCACTTTTTCATCTACAAATAAGTAGAAAAGGTGAACTCAATCGGAAAAGCGGAAAAGTATAAAGCTTTTTTTCCTCAAAATGATGGCTTTTAGTGAATAACAATAGTGGCACTTTGAAAAAGAAACTTTTCAGGTTTTCCCGATGTTGCTTTATTGTTAGCAAAGCAACGGCCTGTAGAAAGTTCTCTTCACTAGTGCCTCTGTAGGTGAAAGGAAAGTTTGTTGATAGCTTACTAGCTTCCTGTACATTTAACGAGGGTAAACTGTAAAGAAAAGTGGAAATGTGGCTTCGGTTTCTTTTCACATGCAAGACAAAATGATTATATGATTTTCATTTTCAAGGTCTTATATAACTATGTTGTACTACATTTTGGAAGGAAATCACTAAGTTTAAATTGATTTCATAAGCATGGTAAAGGGGTTTGTTACACTGAACACTACCACAAAACACTAACACAACTGTAGCAAGGAAAATCTTTTGATAACAACACTTCACCCTTCTTCCTCGCCTCTCATATGATAGGTTTTAATCGAGAAGGAATGGCTCGCGTTTGGTCATAAGTTCATTCATCGGTGCGGACTCATTAACGTGGATCCACGAGAGGTATCACCGATCTTCACACAATTCATTGACAGTGTTTGGCAGCTGACCCAACTCTACCCCTGTGCATTCCAGTTCAACGAACGCTTTCTCTTAGAACTCCACGACCACGTCTATTCTTGCCAGTTTGGGAACTTTCTAGGAAACTGTGAAAAAGACAGACTTGGCATGAAGTAAGTGGTTTTCGGAAGGTTCCCTGTGGGTCAGGGTTTCCCTAACTCTACCCCCCCATTAACCCCCTGTGGATGTCAGAGTAGTCCACGAACCCCAACTTTCAGAGACACGATCTGAGTCATTATTATACTATAATATGTATAAGAGTGCCTCGTAATAGATCAAGGTCATAGTGTAATATTGTAGAGTTTTTCGATAGGTACGACTTTTGTACATCACTAACTATATGATATATCACATTTTAGTTCAGCAAAAAGTACTCTAGTTTTGACTTCAGAAACGTCTCACAAACCCCCTGGGATGGACTCACGCACCCACTGGGGGTTCATGCACCCCAGTTAGGGAACCCCTGCTGTAGGTCATCCAAGGGTACTCTGTTGTTATTAATGCAATTAAAAGAAAAATGTGTTGATCGAGTCATTTGATTTTATTAGGGGACGGATCCACGTTATCATTTTGGTGACGAGTTGATGAAGTCATCCAGAGATAAGCATATTTTAATGTTTAAAATCTTAAAAACCAGATTAGCTGTAGATACATTGCCAGCAGTTAAAGTTTATTTCTCCTCGGACTATAACAATCCAAGAGTAAAAATTCTGCCCACAAGTGGTCCTTTGAAAGAAAGATGAGGTAAATGAAAATATGAATCTGTTACTCTATCCAGTCCACCCAAAATGGCAACAGGACCAAAAAGATGGAATTAGAAAATATAAACTTCAAAGGTTTGCAAATTTGAAGCAATAGACTTACTTAATTAATATGAACTAATATTGGCAGTATTTTCATTAATAACACTGTTGATGTACACCATGAAAATGTTATGAAAAGAATCAGAATTACAGAAAGTGAAATGTTTCATCTTCTAGTGGCAGTAGGATATATCCCACTTTGACAAAATGGCAACCGTTTTCACAATCATCATATATTCCAAAGGAGTTGTCCATCTTAAGCATATAACAGCACATAATTCAGATCCCATTTCAATACTCCATATATTCCAAATATTATTAAAACTCTGCTGTATTGTTTTAAGTTTCTAAATAACTCACTTAGCTAATAGTATAAAAGGTATGCAAATGTTTCATTTAAATAATATCTTGCTTTTGAAATATAAAATCAAAATTTTTTGTTTCTAAGGTAGCCAAACCTAATTTTGTGTTTACCCTTACAGGTTACCAGAGAGAACATATTCACTGTGGTCTTTCATGAGGACAAGAATGACAGACTATATCAACCCGTTGTACCTGCCAAACCACACAATTACTAAAGGAGTTATACTGCCAGACTTTGATGCACAGAGAATAAAGTAAATATACACTCTCTCACTGGACTCTGGGGCAGAAATGTACATTTAGACCACTTATTTAACTTGTTATAAGTGGTTTTCAGAAATTTGAGAGGGCATGTTCACAGGACAAGGTGGAAGATAAAGCTTTGAAAAATCATTTTACCTTTCATGATAAGAGTATCAACAAATTCATGTTGGCAGGATTGGTTCGGGGGTGGGGGTGAGGGTAGGTGATAGAAGTGTGATATGATTGTCTGTGTCCAATGAAAGGTTATGCTGAATGAAATTGTGTTTTTTAGCTACTTAACTAAAATGTGATAACTGTCATAAAAACAATGACTTTATTATAATTGTTAATAAATGAAGTTTGTTCATGGGAGGGTCATCCATGTACCTCTACCATTAATGTTAACCTATAAGATAATGGTGTCAAAGGCCAAGAAAAACAGTAACTAACAAAGAGATGGGTAGTCAATTTCATATTTGATAATAGATCCAGGAACTCAAACCCATCTTTTTCAGCAAGTAGTGTTTTTTGAGTTTCTTTCCACTTGAAATATTCACCAAGGCATTATAAGAACTGTAACAATCTTGTTAATCTTTAACATTTATATTTGTTTCGAATGCTGTTCTACTTTTTCTCTGTAGGTTTTGGAGAGGCATGTACAATCGTTACGAGAACGGCGTCCACCCTAGGGAGCCGGTCAGTGAGGTTCTGTGTGCTGTGAAAGACCATACTGTTTCATTGAAAGACAATATAGTGTTCTTGGAAACTGTGAGTATTATTAATCTGAGAACGTATTGAATTATTAAGACAGTTTGTCAGTAATATTGAAAGGACCTAATATGGCGTGGTACTTACTTTGACACACTCCTGGAAATTTCATGATTTTAACCGTAGCAACAGAAAGTAAACCCATCCCAAGAGTGTGCAAGCTTGTCTTGCGATGTGTTTTTTCACAAAATTGAAGTGAAATGACGAGTAAAGTTTGAAAAGAGAAGTCCAAGCCGTCACTATCTAGACTGACCTTTGTTATTGTATTTATTAAACTGGTATAACTAATAAAGGATAGTATTTGCAAATAACTTGTGGTCACTCAAGTGAATTTTAAATGCATTCAACTCATTCAAGTAGACTGCACCATAAAAGGCATCGAAATTGCGCCACCATAGGGGAAGATATTTCTAAGGAAATTGCTGGCGATGAGGGGGCGCCAGTCAGAAGCCACAGTACCTAGCATACCCTGTAACCAGGGGTCATGCCCCAGTTTCACTTGATACAACCCAGAACGATTTCAAGAAATATCTTCGTTGCCGCTTTCTATTTGTTCAAATAGTTTGCCAATTTTTTATTTTCACATTCTGGATGATATTATATACTGTAGCCTTCTGTGTAGGATGCCAATCTGTGCAAAACTGTTGTTTTTTTTTATCATTGGTTCTTTATTTATTAAGTTTTTTTTTCAAATGGTCAATATTCTGACCACTGTGCCACAGTTAGCCATTGATTCCTATCTTTGCACTGATTATCTGTGAGATGGATACACACACATTTTATGATGTCCTGTGACTGTAACATAATGTGCCTTTGTTTGATTCCTGACAGAAACTAGCCACATTAAAGAGGCTACTAGGTAAAGCCGAAACCCCTCCGGCCGACGAATCGGATGCCCCCGCTAACTCGCTGGAAAACCACGAAAATGACCAAGAATCAAGAGACAGGCTAAAGTTTGACCGTAAGAGCAAGAGACGGCCGATATTGATCAAAGACGATAGTTTCGATATCATATCGTCCACGTTGCTCACAGATGCGGCAGATTCGGTCTCGATCGACTGGATGAGTTTCCGCAACATTAAGCAGTGCGTTTGTGATTATCCATTTGAACATTTTAGCAGGAAGGTAAGGAAATGATAAGAGTTCTTCTCTCTTGGTCTTCAATCTAATCTGTGAGGAGGAAGATACGTGTAGAAGCTAGCAAACATTTACACCATATTGTTTTGTACGGCATGTCAATAATTGACATAGACTTAGTTTTCTGTTATTCTGTATAGTGTTCCATGAACAGTGACACTAGAAAGGATGTACTGTTCTTTTACCCCAGGGGTAAACACACTGTAGGTTTGTAAGAGTTGAATCTAGCAAGCATTTACATCTTACAAGTATACATAGCATGTCACTGATTGACATACATTTAGTTTCTGTTCTTCTGTAGTGTTCCATGAACAGTGACACTAGAAAGGATAAATGTTAACAGAGATGTACTGTTATTTTAACCGGGGGTAAACATACCTAAGGTTTGTAAGGGTTGAATCTAGCAAGCATTTACATCTTACAAGTATGCATAGCATGTCAATAATTGACATTCATTTAGTTTCTGTTCTTCTGTAGTGTTCCATGAACAGTGACACTAGATAGGATAAATGTTAACAGAGATGTACTGTTCTTTAACCCGGGGTAAACGCACTGTAGGTTTATAAGTGTTGAATCTAGCAAGCATTTACATCTTACAAGTATACATAGCATGTCAATGATTGACATATATTTAGTTTCTGTTCTTCTGTAGTGTTTCAGAGAACAGTGACACTAGATAGGATAAATGTTAACAGAGATGTACTGTTATTTTAACCGGGGGTAAACATACCTAAGGTTTGTAAGGGTTGAATCTAGCAAGCATTTACATCTTACAAGTATGCATAGC
>JAIPMN010005168.1:0-12311 GCA_020650975.1 Apostichopus californicus
GTGGAGACTGCATGGGTACACCTTTACAATTCTGTGTCACTGTACTCTATGCCTACCAGATGTATACTGTGCAAGAGCATGTCAGTATAACTGTTGATCCACAAAACAGACCATTGTGCGAGTTTACAGAACTCTGAAAAGGGCAGATTCATGTAAAAGCTATAAACGACAAGGCAAAACGTATACATCATAAAAAAAAAAAAAAATCTGTTTGCTTTGATTCTAAAGCCAGAGCTGTATTCTTGGTCCTTATGTCTGAGCGCAAAACGATAACACGTATAGACCTGGTACTCAGGTGTGAAATGGCATGATTCATACATCCTTTTGACCCATTGGCTGATACGGTCTCTTTATCATCTATAACCCATTGGACTGGTAAATGCTTGAAGACATGTAGTTCACAAATTTATCTGTGGCAAACGGTGGTTTTGTGTTCACTTCCTTCTATTTAACAATTAAAGAAGAGATACCATTTCGAGTGTTACAAAAATCCCTGCAACACCGATTCTAGGTATAACGATCAAAAGAGTACCATATAGGGGAAATGTGACCGCGGGCTACGAAGCGTGCAGCCAGTACGATGAGGTGTAAATGCCGTGCAGAATTAATGCCTCGATTTGATATGATAGTACAGTGCTGTTCAATTATGTATGCAGATACAGCACTGTATGTACTTGATTATAGTAGAATGGTAACCTGCAGAATACACTGGGCAAAGTCAATATGAAACTTCTAAATTTATATGGCACTGCACAGTTACATACTTTCATGGCTTCATTTCAAATTAGTTAAAAACTATTACACAAATTCTGGTAAATTTGAAAAGTTATATATTGTTTATTATATTTATGAATGAATGTCAAAATGATTTACTTTGATCTTGTCCACAAATGATATATTCAGCTAACTTATTACTTATGGTCTCCACTTTTAATGACACAGACAATGAAATATGGAGTCTTGGTCAGTCTAGGCTAAGTGGTAATTAGAGGACACAATTAATTAAACACAAACCATCAGTTTTGGCTAATATATGAAATAGATTTTTGTGAAGAACAATCTCTCTACCTCCCTCCCTTCTCCCCCTCCCCCTCTCTCACTTCTCCAAATTTTGATGTCAAGGGAAGATTCCCAGATCGATTTTGATGAGCTAGAATCTATCAACTCTCTAGCCACAACTTAATTACAAATCCTTCCTTAATAAACCTAAAATATGACTTTCTCCAAACTTGTGTACACTTATTCCTTATCACTCATGCAGCTGGTATTTGTTAAGCCACCTGATCAAAAACCCTTGGACTGAATACTTTGAAAGAAGGAATTGAAAGTAATCAATAAAACAATATAGGTGTGAGGTCACTATTTGCCTACATCCTTGTAACGTTGCATGATGGTATACATCCATACACCAGTCCTGTACATATGGGACCTGTATTAACATAGCTAAGACCTACAGTAAAAAAAATGCAAATGTCATGTACCATGTACATGTCCAGTTCTACAGCTTTCATGCACATACATGATAGAATCTGTATAGGATTAACCTGCACATATGCGCGCCTGTACATTACTATACTTCCATTTGCTGTGTAAGCGCTCTGTAACCAAAGCCATATGATGGATACCACTTAATATAACAAAAATATCCACGCAGCTTCAATGTTTACAACCATTAGACTGCTCACACTATAAGTATATATACGGTAGTAATCTCTTTTAACGGCACATAGCAAGTTTGTGTCCCACAAACTTACGCAACATGCTTTACAGTTGTTTCACACCATTAAGGCTAATTATGCATATATAATTCCATTGTAACAGATTATGTGTTATTCATAAAGAAAATCCATTTGTACTCGAAAAGAAAATATTATTAGACAAAAGCTTAGAAATAAAATAAGGAGTACTGTTTTAGAAATATATTGGAATTTTCGGTTCACCTGGGACCTTCATCAGCAATACTTGGCAGTGGAATGCAAAGTACAAGATGTAACACAATGAAAACATCATGGCCGCTAGATAAGGTTTAGTGGCTTTGATGGATATAGAACGTACAAATAAACCATGACTTTACAGGAAGCAGATTACTGTGCAAAGACTAGGAAGAACAGATTACAATATGTGTTTGTAGAACTGGTGGTTCTTTGAAATCGATTGGCTCTTACGTATTAGGTCTTTATTTTCCCAAAGTGGTCATGCAAATGGTCACGCACACACGGCACAAATGACTGAATGCATAGTTGCTGCTTTAATGACAATCTTCGCATTCAACCATCAATCAACATACCCTTTTCAGCACTAGCTATATGTTACCGAACTAGTTACAATATATGCTACTGACTATGAACCACTAACAGATGAGGGAACCCTTTAAAAGCAGATCCTGTGTTTCACTTTGCTACAGTATAGGCATCTCAAGAAAAAAGGTGGCAAATATTCTATCTGGCAACAGTAGAATTCCAGTAGACA
This sequence comes from Apostichopus californicus, assembly GCA_020650975.1. NCBI lineage: Eukaryota > Metazoa > Echinodermata > Holothuroidea > Aspidochirotida > Stichopodidae > Apostichopus > Apostichopus californicus. The sequence continues at coordinate 2,470 of JAIPMN010005168.1, forward strand.
ATTCTGGCAATGGTAGAAGTCTCTGTGTAAACTTTAATAGCTCCATGACTCAAATATCCATAGGTGGCTGTCCTATTTACTCCTCTTTGTACCCTCCTACTGTTGGATCCACGTTGCCCTCCCCCTACCCCCCCTCTTTTCTCCTTAACTGTCTCCAAATAGTTGTTAGTTACATAAACTTTTTGGGGGAAACTTTGGTCTATAATGTTGTGACTTCTAATACCAAACCCACCCCGTATTTAATACTCAAATAAGATTACAAATTTACTGAGAAATCGGCCGAGAATTACCATCAATTGGTGAATGTTAAAGAGTGGATGATTCATTTTCGATATCAAAGATTGGATTAACAACAACTCATTTTCCATATTGGTATTAATCACAAGGAGTTAAGACAGGTAGAGAAAAAAGAGAGAAAAAAAAAAAATCAGTTTTATGACAAACATCATTTGAAATGAAGCTTGAATTTTCAATAAAAGCTTATATCTAGACTACACTTTGATATGAGAATTGCTATTGTATTAGTGGTTGTAATTTTACCATCAAGGAATTTAAAAACAAAGAAACTATTAATTAAACAAAAACTGTCTGTTCCCACTGGCCGACAAAGAATGTATAACTATATTTTTCTTGCCTGCGCAAACGCCCATAATTCCTATCATTACATTCACTGTAACTTTAGAAAATGTTTATTGTTTCACAGGATACGGCCTGCCTTACTCCAGCAATGTTGAACATTAACAATGATGCACATAAGTCAATATTCCTTTAATATCAGTGAATCTCACCATGTTGTATTCCCTATGTCCTCCATGTCAGACACCCTCCTCGGCCGTCCCAAAGTATTCGATAGATTTTGACGAATCCTTTCCAAAGTCATGTTGCAATAAGAGACGTACCAATCGTTAAAAATCCCAGAGAAAAGAACTGTATATAGTCTGCTTAAAACAGGCAGCAGGGTGGCTTCAGTACAGGCTATGATATATTAGGAACATAAAGCGAATGTATATTTACTTAAACTTTTAATTCTCGTTCCTGCAACCTACATTTATGGATCCACTCCGACTAAAGTGTGTAAAGTAAGTAACTAGTCCTATAGAGTGTTCTTGTACTACAAAATCAAAGTTCAAGATGTGTGCAAATATTTGACTTATTTATTGGTACTTAAGATTATTAAACTTGATCACATGTTTGATTATAAGGGGCAGCCAGATCCACATAGACCACCAAAAAGATCAATTTATGATCAATACAATCAATACAATCAATACCAAATACGACCTACAAAAAGGGGAACCTACTGTATAGCAACCAAAAACACGGAGAGAGCGGAATTGGCACAAATGAATAAATCAACGATTTTAAAAACCTCACGGCTGTTCAAATTAGTCACAGTAATAGCTGTGATATTATACAGGCGATACTGTGTCCCTCTATATTAAAACAATTGCAATCTTGAGTCAAAATTCACCCAAAAAGTCTGCCGTAATGACATAAACATAACCTCGAGTACTATACAGGTAAACGGTAGCAGGAATCTGAAGTTTCACCCCTGAGCTGCTACAACTAGTGCAGATACAACTGCATGATATCGTCAACACAACATTCAATGTCCTCAGTTATGAACGAACAAACGTACAAATGTTTCCTTTTTCCTTCCCAGAGAAATTAAAAATTTAATCATAACACTTCAAGTGCTAATTGTTCCATTCTCCATACATGCATGGCTCCATTGTGTTCTCGATTTATTTCGATCAAATTGCAAGAATTTTCGGAGTACTTTTCAAAACAAGAGAGCGTGCCGTTATATCCTACACGATTTAATAACACCAAAAGTCAAGTTTATGTCCTGGAACAAATTATCCGAAGCACGTCAAAGCTCAATGTAAGAAGATCTCGCACAAACTCAAAGCGAAATGACACTTGCCGATGCTTTGTACGAGCAGTAATTAAGTGAGCGAGTGGAGTTCCAAACATTCAGTAGCTTCTAAAAGCCCTTTATAAACAAAGCAAAGACTGTACTGAATTCCCGATGGAGCAACAAAACAGTTCACAATGAAAAAATCCCACCCACACAAAACATTAACAGCAAATCATCCAACTCTACAGTAATGTTTACAGTATTAAACTAACCAGTGGTTGGTTGAAAGGAAAATTGCAACTACTCACTTTCGATATCACTGTAGAATCGAAAGAAATGCCCTTAAATCTAAACGGGCTACCGCAACGCATCACCTTATTTGACGAAAAAGATCTTCAAACTGAACAATCATTTCCTCTCAAAACAGATCGTCGAGTATTTCCTTACCGAAATAGGTTCACACTGTAACTTCCTACATACTGTTGATATATATTCTCTATGTTATAGCTGGGACAAACTTGACTTGTAACATACACTTTCTGTGGTCGGAGCTCTAAGCAGCCGCACAGCTTCCTGTTGCTTCCTCGCAATTCAAATGCTGCACGTTTTCCTTTCTAAACTTCTGCGTGACAGAGTCGAGAAGTGGTAGACTTATCAACTTTGTTGTTGTTTCGAGTGAGATAATGACGATGCCAATTAAACCCATATTATGAGATTTATTTAACACCTTTAACAAACATTATTCACAACCCCCCCACAGAGAAATACCAATAGTTGAATAGTAGTACTTTTATTGGCATATTATGGTATAGTTTCGTAAAAGATCTCGGCTGGATTCTGTTTTTGTATTTTTTATGAATAAATTTCTGTTAAACTTTGATATATTTCTATGTAAAGTGTTGTTTCAAGTCACTTGGAATATGGAAGAAATTCTTTGCTTCTTTTGAAAGTAAATTTTCAAAAAGCTTCCAAGGTAAAGTTCCATAGCATTTAGAAATTATGGATGGTTCGCAGCCCGATCATTACATATTTTTAACATTAGATTGGTCGTTAATATCAATCGTACACCATTTATTGAAGAATTATCAGCCTTTAAGGATGTACACTTGATCATGCAGGCAAACACATTTAGAGTTACCAATGATCCTGATTAACCAGGATTGTCCCATTTTTGCAACGAAAATATGTTGTCTCCCCTGGCAAAGGTCTTTAATTCTAACATTGAAAAAATATCACTGTTTTTACAATATATATGTTCAACTAATGTATGTGTGGTATTATCTTGTGTTCATGTATTGTATGTGTGGTATTATCTTGTGTTCATGTATTGTATGTGTGGTATCATTTTGTGTTCATGTATTGTATGTGGTATCATCTCGTGCATGTTCATGCATGTTCATGTATTGTTTGTGTGGTATCATCTCGTGCATGTTCATGTATTGTAAGTGTGGTTTCATCTTGTTTTCAAGAATTGTATGTGTGGTATTATCTTGTGTTCATGTATTGTATGTGTGGTATCATCTTGTGTTCATGTATTGTAAGTGTGGTATCATCTTGTGTTCATGTATTGTATGTGTGGTATCAGCTCGTGTTCATGTATTGTATGTGTGGTATCATCTCGTGTTCATGTATTGTATGTGTGGTATCAGCTCGTGTTCATGTATTGTATGTGTGGTATCATCTCGTGTTCATGTATTGTATGTGTGGTATCATCTTGTGTTCATATATTGTATGTGTGGTATCATCTTGTGTTCATGTATTGTATGTGTGGTATCAGCTTGTGTTCATGTATTGTATGTGTGGCATCATCTTGTGTTCATGTATTGTATGTGTGGTATCAGCTTGTGTTCATGTATTGTATGTGTGTATTATCTTGTGTTCATGTATTGTATGTGTGGCATCATCTTGTGTTCATGTATTGTATGTGTGGTATCAGCTTGTGTTCATGTATTGTATGTGTGGCATCATCTTGTGTTCATGTATTGTATGTGAGGCATCATCTTGTGTTCATGTACTATATGAGTGGTATCAGAAATCTGACATAAATAATGTAAACATGCACCATTACGAGTAACTGCTTTGTAGGATACATAAATAAAACTTACCAATTGAATCACAAAAGTAATACCATGAACAATGAATCCAAGTTATGTCTCGGTCATCTGTAAGTATAAAATACTGTTTAATTTCTCCCGTTATATCACCAAAATATTCCTGAAGAGATGAGTACAATCGATCCTGGCACGAACATAGGCAAATATGACAAAAATAGGAATCTTTCAATTTCAGATGATTGCCTAATTCACCAAAATGCAGACGAAATACCCTTCACTTTGGCTGCAAATATGTTTTTCATTCGGTTTTTCTACCAGCAATTGTAGACTGTAACCATAGTAACGGAGCTCCCCAGATAGGCAAAAATATATTAGTTATATGCAGCACATGTGAAGCCTTGTAATGAAACACATGTGGGTAGAAAAACAGCAAAAGTAAAAGAATGTATAAAAAAAAAACAGGGAGATAAAGGGTTGGTATAACTGAAGGTTGATTTGAGTTTAAACTATTAAAAGTGATATGACAGTAATTCCATCCTACAGTGTATGATCTATTTACACTTTGAGTTGTCTCGATGTTTCCATAATCTATTAATGAAACACATAAAAGGTCACCAGGTCACTCTAACAACAATAGAGACAGAGTGCCTAAATTGTGAGAAGGCAGGTATAAGCAGTGACGTCACCAGACAATTCAATCTGGGGGCACAGGGAGGGCACAGCACTTAATTAGGGGGGGGGGGCACAATGATTTATTTGTGAATTTGTCCCTCTCCCCTTTGAGAAAGTTTTGATGAATTAAGGGTCCTTAGATGCAATCTGGTGCTATATTTTGCAACTTGAAGTAAATTTATGTTCAAGAATTTTCGGGCTTAGTCTGTCTGATATTTATATTTTTAATTGTGGCAGATAAAAAAAATTATACAAAAAATGGAAATTCACCCTTTTGCTTTGATAATGTATTAAATAAGAGTGTTGAAACTATGAAATTTAAAGTTCATACAGGGTAGTAGTGAAGTTTAAGCACTAGCGGTTCACGCCAGTGCCTCTAGCTGTGACCTTGTTAGTGAGAACACAACTGGTTATTGTGATAGTCGGTGGAAAGAAGTTTTACTGATGAACATAAAACGTTTCATCCTTTGTAAAAAAAGTTGTTTGAATACAATTTTTTTCACACTACAAATCACATCTGGGGGGCACCTGGGGGGGTTCCTGGGGGGGCACGATTTTTTGGGGAGGGCACATACCCCCCAGGTCACCCCTTGGCGACGCCACTGCAGGTTAGTGAAAGTAAATAGTTCATACCTCGGACAGCCACACAGAGGTATAAAGGACTTCCAGTAATGTTTGTATAAAGTTTTTTTATGGAATATAGACAAACTTATTATCCCCAGGACCTCTCGCGAGGTAGACCAGGGGTTAAACTCCTTTTGAATTTGATTTGATTTCTATAGAGTTTTTTAAATATTCACCATGAATTATACATAATGAATGCTTATGTATAATAAGACTTACTTGGTGATGACATCACATCCTCAACGTACGTATACATAATATAATTAGTCGATGTTTATTATTTCTAATAACTCAGTTAATGTAAACATTTACCTTAAACCTAACATATTATAAACAATACAACAACTATGGCAGACATATACCATACCATTTGTCATGAAGCATATTTGAGACGATAAAAAGTTGTACGTTTTTTAGTGTCGCTTCCACAGAGTGACATAATGATCTATACGTCTAGACTACAACTGTGGTCAAGCCACTTCGATTTGATGAGCCGCTGAAATTTTAAAAGTGGTCATTTCGCAAAACAAATTCTGTAAGTGGTAAATAAATTATATAGCTTGAACTGATCATGATATATTATAGCATTATCTAAAACTCCAAAATTTACCCCAAGTTGGTGCAAGCAGTCATTATTTACCTTCATTTACAAACATATCCAATGGATTGCAAAATGTTGGTCTTGTGTGATAAATTGCTTATGCCTACGCATGACGTACGTCCTGTTAAAACAACATGATTTCAACTGCAAAATCCATTCAGAAATTACTGAAAATGTGGCTAGTTGTACAGTGTGTATGTATACACTGTACTCTTGCAGTAGAATATGACTGACAGGGCTTGTGTGCAGACTACAATGAAATTTGTGACAGAATAATGAGCGTCCAATATGTTCCAAGGCCTGCTTTTCCCATTTCTGCAGATCCAATGCAGTTTCCTATTCCCTACTGGTAGGTCACTTACATGGCTTTCACACACTTTAAACATGCACAAAAGTAACCCCAATTTTAAGCATAAACACGGCTGAGTTTGAAACTTGAAAATGAATTGAAAATGATTTAAAAAGCTTTTGATTTTCCGATTTTGTCCAAAACCTTTAAACCCTTGGTTTAAACCTTCAACTTTTTGGTCACTTTCACAGCAAACAGATTCTTTAAGTGTCTACTGTATGTCTACAGAAAAAACAATTGTTCAATATAACTGCTATTTTATGCACTTAAATGCACTTTAATCTATGGAGAAACTGTTGGTAATGGTACAGTTTTAGTTAACAAGAATGTGGAACAACACAAGTTTTCACTAACTGTGACTTGACATATAATAACAATCATAATTAATGCAGCATTTATCACACACCGTGAATTATCAAGAGTGCCTATTCCCTGGTGCAGGATACAGAGAAATCTAAACATAATCGGGTGCGACTTATTAACGACGAACTTCGGAATAAACCAAGACGAGGACATCTGGGGAGGATTATGATTATAATATGTAATATAATATAATATATAATATAATATATATGTTGCACAATTTGCATGAGGATGTAATACAATATAACTTACGATAACTTTGGAGAGGGGGGAAAAGGGCACAATTATAGACATTCTGCAACTATAACAATTCTTCCCCACAATAACTCCTTGCTTGAAATGAGTGATGCAAAAAGTGCAGCAATTACTTCATAAATTTTTGCCAAACTAATAGTGATGATTGTCTTACACATTTCACTTCATAATGGAAAGTTGTGAATTTAACACTAAACATTGCCACACAATTGTGAAAGCCAGATAGATCGACTGTCAATCTATCTTACAATGTGGATTTTATTTTCTGTAGGTTTCTATTTTTCAAACACTTAGTCAGCAGCCCGTGTTAGTATCATCTTATGCAACGTTTGCGTCATTTCAGACCGTGCCACTTTCTTGGAACGACTTTTCCGTTGACACAGACGTACGAATTGAAGGTGCATGATACCCATAATACTTATTATGGAGTAACCGTTTACCTTGCTGACATCATTCACAAATGCTGATAAACATGATCACCTCAAGCTTTGAGGTATCGATTAACTAGCGTCCCACCTGGAAACCAAGACAGGATATTGACTTAGATGACAGGATGATGGACGTCATGAACAAGCTACAGATATCTTTTACCGAGAAACATGAAACATTACTGTACATCAAACCTGTTGTTGTTGTCTGAATATAATGTCACACTACAGATATATACCAGAATATCAAACTCACATCCCTTGACATCGTTTTGTTCTCACTATGGTTGCCATGGAAATATTCCAGACAGACTATTACTATAAATACTGAGCCCATTGAAATCTTTCACCACTTTCTTCAACAGTCTGTCATCCAGAGAGTTCTGATGGTATTAATTACGTGTAATAAATTTAAAAAATAATAAAATAAAAAGCATTTTGGAAGATTATATTTCATCGCAATTAACACTATATGGAAATGAAACTTTTCTAACGAAGCTATTAATAACCTACCGAACTATGCAAGGGTAACGGAAATTTAGCACTTTCATTCTTTAAAAACAGATATTATTTTTAAACGATCAAGATTATATTCAAACTGCAGGAGGCCTTGAAATTCTGGCTGTTCTTTGCAATTTACAAATAGAATAAAGGAAAAAAGGAAAGGTTACGTTCTGTCAGTGCAAAATTAATGTTGCTTTTGCATTAATTCAAGGAAAACGCAAGTGGGATTTGGATTTTAGCCAGATTTTTTTTTTAATCTTTTTTTAAATTTTTTATGTGCTGAGATTTTGTAGCAAGTGACTAAAGTTTTGAAATTCTAGGCCTGCTAAACTATTAATAATTTTGAAATATGTTAATAATTGAATCTAAATTAAACTGTGCTATAGATTGAAACTAAAGTTGATCTTGTCGAACCCTATTTTGTATTTCTGATACCGTATGTATACTGCCGTGATCAAGTTTCAGTTAAACCTTTTCACATGTTAATTATTACACCGTCAAAATCCAAATTTTCAGCTCTAATATCAAAGATCGGAATGAAAACTTAAAAACAGAGAAGAGTTTGATGATTATCATGGTAGGGCAGGACAAATGTTTCAGCTTAATTTACATAATTGTTTTTAGAGATACCTATTTTAAGGGGATCTTGTATCAACAGAAAATTGATGTATTTTTCATAATACTATAACGCAACCCTGCAGCAGCCTATACTGTGTGTGTTTCAAACATATGTTACTGTACGATCAACATGAAACCTGTTCAATCACCTTTTCTAGAGCAGTTCTGCTACGTAATCCCCGATCGTCAGGGGAGATGAATATGACGTCGACGACGGAAGTCAACAGTCAAACTGTGTACGTTGCTGACGTCCCGTATCGGTGACGCAAGAAACTCGGTCATCATTATCAGCATTAATACTGCAGTTACTGATAATAAACTTAACACAGACTACTATGAATTTAAAAAGTCTAACGTTGCTGATATATGCTGTGCAAATAGTGTCCAAATATGGCTTTTTAGTATTTAATCACTTCAATTAACTTTCCAATTATAAAAAAAAAAAATCAAACTTACTGGTTGGTTACTATATATTACAAGCTTTACGTTTTTGTTCATTCGCTTCCGTTTAAATTTTGCATACCGCGGCTGAATACGTGATTGACAGCTCTGCAGGACTTAGGCATTTATTAATAGTTTGTGTATAAATTAAGACGCTTTTCTTGCTGAAGTGAAAGTCATTGACACGTAAACATAATGTGGCATTAAATGTCATGCTTGGAACAATCGAAACTGACATTCCCGAAAGGGCTGTGCATAAGTATATTGCTCACAACTGAATTCTTCTATTAATTCAAGTTTAATAGTGACATAGAGGTAATTAGCTTTGATTGACGAGACTAATTTCATTTCAATTTGAAGATGTGATTCCCACAGTACCAGATAATTCTTTGGTCTGGTTTAAAATAAAACAAAACGGTTGAGCATTGAAAAATTAAAAAAAAGTCCTTAATTACTAGCTCATCAACCCCTCGTTTGGGTGAGACAGAAACAAAATTTAAGAAATAAGGTAAATGTCAAGGCGCGATGCACAGAAAGGCAGGTACAGCAGCATAGTATGTATACAGTATATACGGAATTCCAAATGTCACTGGTTCAAATACTGCTTACAAAGTGAGAACCAATCCAATATAGGTCGTAATTGTTAGAATACAGATGAAGAATGAAGATCTTGGGCAGAGCTTTTTATGGAAAATCAAACAGTTTTAAAGCAGCACTTTGCGTTTGGTCGCCGTTTTCTACTTTTTTGACATGTTCATCAAGTTTTTTACATATATCAATCACAAAACAGCAAACTAAGATATTAGCCAAGTTTTTCCCTGCCAACAACATTAATTGGCGAGTAATTAAGGATATTTGCAGATAATGAGAAAAGTGTCTACGACAAATTCCACATTTAAAATTAATCACATACAGTTCCCCCAAACCCACTAGTTTGAATTCAACTAATCAGAGATGCAGGTATAGTTATGAGCCGTTGCTAAAAATAGATTCAAGACTTTGCGTTGGTACAACTAGGGAGTTGTTATGGAACTCCCTGGTACAACTGCCATATAGACTGTACACAAATCAA
>JAIPMN010005170.1:0-12547 GCA_020650975.1 Apostichopus californicus
ACTATTTTTTTTCCAAATGTGTGGGGGGGACATTTGATATTGTGTCCCCCACCCATCGAAATGTGGGGGGGACGTGTCCCCCCGTCCCCCCCTGGATTGACGCCCATGAGCCAATCCATCAGCTATCATGTACGTGGCGGGTACTATGTGACATCTCAAGAGTTCTATCTATACTTAAAGGGACTTGGGGAAAGTGACGTGGAGTGTTAGCTCAGTGGAGGTGTGTTAGGTCAGTTAAGGAGTGTTAGCTCAGTTTTTAACGCCGGTGCCTTTCAATGATAAGGTCCCCGGTTCGAGTCACTCCCAGATTAATGTATGTCGTCCAGTTACATTGTTGTTGACAATTAACAATTCATAATCATGGACGTTAAATATGAATGTAAGAGACTGACTTCGGTCAGCTTGCGGCTTTGATAAGCCAATGAGGCTTCTTCGCGAGTTCCTGCTTGCAGGAGGATCTAATATACATACATATACATACATACGAATTTATGCATGTAAATCAACGGAACGATAAATGTACGTCACCTACTTTTGTGTAGAGATCAGACCGGTGGCGCTATGCATTTTTCGTACATTGTTCTTAGTTCATCGCAGATAAACACAACACGATAATACTTCTGCGATTATTGTTTACTCTGTGTGTACTCCGGTTGTAAATTACTGGCGCTTGTGGCAAGGGGTATCCTTGTACGCATTTCATACGATTTTGTTTCAATACACTGTGAAATCAAATGATTGACATTTGACGAGCGTTATCTTTCAAAATTTGATTAAGGAACGTGAAATGCCTAACGTCAGAGGAAATGCTACGTATATTTTGGTAGGCCTGTTATGTCTCCCATGGACCAAGTAAGACCAAGTAAGAAGTCGCAAGCCTGTGGCGTTTAAGTTCTAAGACAGGGTCCACTTGACGCTACACTATAACACATTCCTGACGACGGGGGAGAGGTCGGTGCCAGTTAGCGGGGCGAAGCATGTGTTACGGTATGGATCACATAGGTATTTCTCCTACCAGAAAAAAAGTCTTCATACGCCCATGGATGTTAAAGAGTACAGCAAAGCTATCGATTGTCTGTTACCTCGTGCATTCAAGAGAAGCCCGTAACAAAACATTCCCGACCACAAATCATGCTTCTTGTTAAAATAACAATCACATTACTTACAAATGCTTGAACGAGTACGTAATATCCCATACAATAATGTTTTAAGTTTTATTTTTGTGACAGAAGTCACCGGTTTTTTAAACATACTGTAGGTGTCTTAGAACCTGCCGTTACATTTTCCAAATTTGAGTTAAATAATGTTGAATTGGAAGCCACCCGACGTGTAAGTTGTAATCCATAAGCCCTTGCGGGCTTCTCCCACATTTGTGGTCGCTTATGCGTCGTAAAAATAACTACTGATTATGATTATTATTATTACCTTTCAATTACAGTCGTGAAAGAAACTGGGCCTGAGAAACAAAAAAGACTTGATCCATTCTCAACATCAGTGATTTTAAATCAAGACTGTAACCGTAAGTGGTTATGGCGCTGTTACGTCAAGTGAGTATCACGAATCCCTTAAAAATGGAATAGATAATACACATGATCAGGTTAAATGTTAGTGACAGTTCTACTGTGTACTGTATACAAATAATCGCATGAGCTTATCCAAAGGCTGAGGGATCAAACCAACAATACTACAAAACGGACATGTCAGCACACGAATATGTACTGGGAGGAAGTTTGAGATTTAAAATTGCAATAGCGCCCAACTATTCTCAAAGCGTCACAGCTTGTACAAAGGAACAGAGCCGAAAACCGGATTAACACAGACGATGAAGTTTCAATTTAGTGAACTTTGTTCGTCAATTAATTGTAAGACAATACTCACTTGGCGTATCAAGTTGCAGAGGATGACAATATAACAGAAATGGCCGCTGGACATGGCGGTGCGTGGCGGTACACGGCTTTTCACGGCGGTACACGGCTGTACACGACTGTACACGACTGTACAATGCTTAACACGGCTGTACACGGCTGTACGCAGCTGTACGTGGCTGTACATGGCTGTACACGACTGTACACGGTTGTACATGGCGGTACACGGCTGTACATGGCTGTACACGACTGCACAAGGCTTAACACGGCTGTACACGGCTGTACATGGCTGTACACGGCGGTACGAGGCTGTTCATGGCTGTACGTAAATTTACGTGATTGTACGTGGCTTTACGTGGATGTATGCATGGCTGTTAATAGCTGTACGTGGCTGTACAAGGCTGTACGTGGCTGTACATGGCTGTACATGGCTGTAAGTGACTGTACGTGGCTGTACATTGCTGTATGTAGCTGCAAGTAGCTGTACGGCGTTGTACTTAGCTGTGCGTGGATGTACATAGCTGTTCATGACTGCACATAGCTGTACATGGTTTTTTATGGCTGTACGTGGCTGGACGTGGCTGTACGTGGATGTATGTGACTGTACGTGGCTTTACTTGGCTGTACTTGGCTGTACTTGGCTGTACGTGGATGTATATGGCTGTATACATGGCTATACATGGCTGTACGTGGCTGCATATGGCTGCACATGGCTGTACATGGCTGTGCGTGGCGGTACATGGCGGTACATTGCTGTTCCATTCCAGATAAATCATGTAAGTTATTTGGAAAGCCAAATTATACGGGCACACTTAGTGTTGCAATGCAGTGTGTGTGTTTTGGTGGCAGACGTAGGGGTTACACGATTCTCCCAATTAGAGGTTCACCAGTGGGGCTAGACTAACATGAAAACCTTGTCGGACCATTTACGGGAAGTTCATTTTCAGGGATGTGGGCAGGAGGGGGGGGGGAGGGGGCTTCGCATCTAGAGCCATACTAAGATTATGCTTCCCAAAAGTCGAAATAAAATTCAATTAAAAATCAACTAAACAGTTTTACACTTGTCTCACATTTGTTTTTGTCGGTGGTTATATAAACTGTACGTCATTACCTAACCTTGAAACCTGAATTGTCATGTCACTGCCAAGCACGCGTTATATAAATATATTCATCTGTTCCTTAACACAACTTCTATGAAAACAAACATTGGTTGTATAAGTGATCTTTCCTTTTAAATGTTCTACCACAGCTCATTCAAACCGAGACTGTAATATAACGATCGTTAAAATTGTATGAGCACAATCATTACATAGCAACCAGTTTCGCGATGATTTGGTTTGAGAGTTACTTGAGCCGCGTAGTCTTGGAGCTTCCGATGGTGCCATTTTTCATTACAGTTTATATGTGGAACGTTCTTTTCAGTTCGAATATTAATTCCGTGTACATGCTACATATCTACGTATTAACGTAACATCCGATCTAGAAATGAGAACGTACCCCATGTCAGCATTCTTTACATGTTTTCATATTTCCGTCAGAGTTTTTCGTGGTAATGCATGAATCACACATACCCTATATTAGCATACCATATAGTGTCATCATGATGCAAGTATGTGAACATTTTAATGGCGTCGTATCAGCAACCGCTATTAGTCAACAAACTGCAAATTCCTTTATCAGTCTATGTTTTAAGAAATAACAACTCACAGTCATTAACTGACCTGATTTGAAATACAAGCATGCGACGGTGGTTTCAGTGTACGAAAACATCAGTTGAATATCCTTACAAAGTTTTATCTGAAACTAACTAAAATAAAACCTTGCAGCTTGTAACGACCACTTAACAATTTGAATATATTTTTAATAGTGACCGATATAGTAAATATATTTCGTCTGCAATATAGAATATATTTTTTAAGTTGCTCCAAGGATTACAAGGTATCATGAAGCTAGCAGCTTAATTGCTGCATTATCAAATAGTTTCTGTTTACTCTCTAAGATGCTCTAAAGATTACAAGGTATATGAAGCTAGCAGTTTACTGCTGCAAACAAATTTTAGCCAGTTCAAAGGATCCACCTGACTAAGAACCCAGCAATGTCATAGAGGACTAGTATAAAAAGAAGTGAGGAAAGAACATATTCTTGCCCTCTCCCGCTTTCAAAATAGAGGATCTTGTCCCAGACTCACCTGTCCTAACATTAATGGTTGGAATAGGCTCAACTTGAAGAGGGAATTCAGAAAAAGGTTGAGAAATAAGGAGTTCTTGCAAAAGATGGTTGGTGAGTAAATTGAAAGAGGTAAACCGGTAAGAGTCCTTTTTGTCCCATCAGAAATGACATTAGAATGGTATATACGGCGTTGGACACTTTAACGTTCGTAATCAGCAGCGGGAGAAAGTGGGGGAGGGAGAGGGGAACGTTCGGTCGTTTCGTTTTTATGCCAAAATTTAAGACTATTTACCAGCTGAAACTAAGACCTTATTATAACGTAATTTACAGTTTTAATATGTCTCAAACTGCAAGCTTTGAAATGTTCTGCCTCATTGCCCCATGTACATGAGAGTCGCATTCCATGAATGCACAGCCACCGCCCCACCCCCCCCCCTACCCGCCCACCCCTTATTTGTAAATTGGGATCTTCCCAGACATATTAAATCCTGCGCACGTCACTGATGGTAACAGTTCTCTAGAGTGGTTCTGATGCGTTGTAGCCTGATGGTGTAAGTGCAACGTGACATCTTGACATTTTTGTTGTTGCTGAGATGGCTTGTTAATATAACTTTACGTCATCTAGTATCGTTACCATTCCCTTATTTTCAGAAATGATAACACCATTAACATGTTTTCAGCCAATTTCTGCAACTTCTTTACAACTGAATCAACCAAAGGTACTTGTGGCTATAGAACAAATGGCTCTTGGCTATGAATGGAAATACATTCGCGGTTATTTTCTGTCCCTTTTTTAAGAGGGTTAGAACATTCATGATAAATGTACATCCTTTATCTGTTTCTGTATATGGATCCTCAACGGTCCTTCATTAAGTGTTTTTGGATATGTATCATGTATCATTGATGACCCTTCCTTCTCAGAGGAAGGTACCTATGTCAGTTGGCGTAGCCATCAATGACGTAAACTCATAATGTCATACGTTAGAAATACGTCATTTAATTGTTTCTAATGTCATTGTCATTATCAACGGAAAGAGAAAAACAAGCTTTACGTCTTTGCTTATCCTTCAAAATGCGTTGGTAATCTTGTAAGTTATGCCATCACTCACATATATTTAACCTTTTACACAGGCTTTATAGCTCATTTGTTAGGGTGCGGTTATTTAGTTCATAAACCAGGGTGTTACTAGCAACTCCCTAAAAATACCAAATAGACTTTAACTTTCTGTTTAACTAAGGCCGACAAGAACAAACTACTTGAAGTGCTGATACACACAAAAGACACTGAGTTTACGTTTTGACCAAAGTCTACTTGTCACTCGACAGCACGATCTAAGAGATAACATTGTTTGTTTTGAAGACTACAAGAGCTGTTATGAGTGCCAATTACGAAACTAACGCGGTATTTCAAAAAACTTTATCGGCATTTGACTGTGGAGTATATTCTAAGACGGTTTCTTTTGAAGGTAACCGTGACGGCGTATGCTAGGTTTAATGACAATTTACACAGAATGTTAATCTGTTTTAGCAGCACTCAATCCGAGGGAAAGGTGTGAGGGAAATAAATGGTATTGGCCTGGTCTTTTTATGAATAGAAACTTGTTTAATGTTGGCCAACCTTTGATGACAGAAATACAACGTGATACAACATGACTTAAATAGTTGACAAGTAATAAGACAAACAAGAGCGCGCAAACTCACTGATTTCCTTCATCAACAATTATTTCATTTTTTGATAATGGGGACATGTTTGAGGCAGAACATGTGAGGACTGGTGATTCTGATTTAAGTGCGTATTATGGGATAAAAGATTTCTTTCAACCATGGAGTAAATAATTGAAGTTATATATAGAAAGCGGGATTTTTGCTGGTAATTCTTTGCATGCATTTATGGACAGAGAGGGATATGGACACTAGGTCGGCCGCACACTGCCCGACTGGACGCAACTCGACTCGAATCAGCTGGACCATTCGCCTTGGATAGTCGAGTACTTTGTTGGTGTGTTAAACTGCAATTTGTCTCAATTTGTAGCGTTCTCGCGATACGTATTCGGTAGATTTGACAGGTTAAAGACCAAATTGTCCAGTTTCAACACATGCAACCAATCACGAGGGAACAATTTTGTATGTGTCCTAAACGAGTAGCAGTCGTTAGAAAATTGTTCCTGTTTCGCGCCAATCGGTCGTTACGTATAGGTATTTGAAGACTATCGTAAACTAGGTCATGGTCGAGTAGGTCGATTTCCTCCCGAGCAGTGCGCCCGAAGGGGGGGGGGGGCAGAGTTTCTCCCTTGCAACTGGGACTTCCTCTCGAGTAGTGTATGGGCAGAGTTTCTCCCTTGCAACTGCGACATCCTCACGAGCAGTTTGCGGAGTTATAATAAAAACTATATTTCCGGCGACATTGCAAGTGGCAAACTGGTAAAGCATCGAAACCGTACAGGAAATATTTGCTTGTATGAATTAGTTATTAATTTATGGAAAATGTCAACCACAAATAACTCAATGAAATTTCTTAATGAGGTGTCGCAAATTCCACCTAACCCGTAAAGTTCATGCACTTCCAAATTTTGCTGGGAGTAACCGGTGCAACAATGCAAAATCTCCCCTGAGTATTTTATCCGTGGGAATGTTATAGTTTAGTTTAAATCATTTTACCGGATTAAATACCTGCGTTGCATAATATTTCAATGCTCAGTCTACCTAAACGGACAGAGGGAATTAAGAATAGATAAACCTATTCAATATAACACTACATTAGAGTTCTGACTGGTTGTGATGATTGTGCATAGCGTGTATAGTTTACCATTAATTCGTACAAAACAACAAATAGTGTAAGGCAATGATAGTCGCAGCAGTTCTTGTTTACTACCTCCGAAAAACCAGTGACTTTGATCAACAGTGAGATGTAAGTACACAATATAGGTACACAAACAATACGCGGTATACTGATCGTATAACCGTCAAGTTTATTCAGAATCAAAATCAATCTCACAAAGATTGTTTTTCATTGGAGCTATCACATAAAATTTACAAACAAAGAACATACATACAAAGTACGACATTTTACATGTAGAAATGGAAGTATAGAATAAATAAGCAGTATAAACAATTTAGAAAGCCAATAAAACTTTAAAACAAAGCGACACAACGTAAAAGTGAAATTGAATGGTAAAATAAAAAAGACAAGGCAATTGAGCCACATTTTGAAGAATGAAAATTGCACACTTAGTTTTAAAACATCTAAGATAAAAGGAGTTTGGAATTACGTGTGGAAGACTTTTCAAGTCTCTGACTCCAATGTTCATGCGGAGGAATCCTTGGTGAACCTTACTATATAGATATATCTAATTTGGCGGAAGAGCAAGTACAAATACCACTGTGGGGATATTTCTCTGGTTTGGTAGTTAATATGTTAGCCAGCTAGTTTGGATCAAGACCATGAAAAATCTTCCACATATGAACACAGACGGATATTAAAATTGAAACGCTAGTTGATACTCATAAATTTGAGCTCATCAAGCAGGTTTTTGGCATGGCTCCGTGAGTGACTGTTTAGTATAATACGCACACAATGATTTGGAACACATAACTGTAAGCTTTGGGGAGGGTACACCTAACTGGTGAGCAATAGTCAATATGAGGTACAACAAAAGTATTATACAAAATATTCCGAGTGTCATACGTAATGAAAGGAGAGATTTAATTGTTAATACCAAAGACCATTTTTAAATTTGATATCTGATTTTCAAAATGTGTTTTAGGGGAACAAGGATTGAGCCCCGAGGAACACCAAGATAAATATGAGGGGAACAAGGATTGAGCCCCGATGAACACCAAGATAAATATGAGGGGAACAAGGATTGAGCCCCGGGGAACACCAGTATAAATATAAGAGGAAAATGGGGGTTGAGCCCTGAGGAACACCAGTATATATATATGTAGGGAACAAGGATTGAGCCTTGAGGAACACCAGTAAAACTATGAGGGTAACAAGGATTGAGCCTTGAGGAACCCCAGTATGAATATGAGGGGAACAAGGATTGAGTCTTGAGGAACACCAGTATAAATATGAGGGGAACAAGGATTGAGCCCCGAGGAACACGAGTACAAATACGAAGAAGAATAGTTCAAGTTCAATAAACCTTTCAAACGCCTGATTGGGGAAATGTACCGGTACTGAAGGTAAGATGTGTTAGGCACTCAACAATTTCAGGGACAGGCACTTTAAGTGTGGGACCATGGCCCCAGGCCTCCCACCAAGAGGGGCCTCCCACCACTGATTTTTTTTTAGTGCCATAACATCGCTACGATGCGCACATTGCGGACACCATTACCGTCACCCAGTGTGATATAAAAGTTAGTAAAACCATGTATCTAAAGTTATAAACTGGGGGGGCAGCACTTTTGGGTCTGCAAGCCTGTTTGCCTATGCTCTATTGCCACACTGCATACACCTAAATCTAGGCCACTCTCTCACGAATGCAGACCACAGTAGCGCAGATGCATGTTGCAGCATGTATATATCATATATGGTGTACACAGTGCCACAGTGTCATATTCTCAAGTATTTTTCTAAACATACATAATAATAAAAAATTTTGATATGAAAAATTATTTTAACGATCAAAGTAGGCTTAAACGACCGCTCAATATGTTATTGTAAAGATGGGTTTGATTTTTGTCGTCAGTTTTAGTGCCATAACATCGTTACGATGCGCATATGGCGGACACCAGTACCGTCACTCAGTAGTTCAAAAATTGCTAGAGGGGGGCTCCCCACCACCAAGCTGGCCCCAGGCCTCCCACAAGCTTAATCCGGCCCTGTGTGGGATTGTATATTATCAAGACCATTGCTTCGTTGGCTGGTACTGCTTTCAAGAGCTGTACCACATCACTTAAACAAATGGAATTGAAAGAAAAAGTAGTATCAGCCTGGTCATAAAGTTTTGTCGATAGAACAGGTGGTCATAAACAGATCCGACGATACTATTTCCTAGATTGACACCAACATCGTCGACATACAAAGTATTACATGTGTTCACAATGTCACCAATTTCAGAGTTAGAAGTATAGTTTACATCAACACTGGAAATACCACCATATCTGCATTTGGGCAGTAATTCTTGAAGAACTGAACACATTTTCTTACAATAGCCCTTGGAATCGTATATGCTGCAAGAATGATATCATTTGTAAAAAATGCGAGTTTACTTTGTAATCTTACGAAACACGGCTGAATATGATGTTGCGACACATTTCTTTGAAATTGTTACTAACGTCAAGTCATATTTACTTACCAATGATTATTTCTGATTGAACAAAGAAATATACAAATAACAGCCTGGCGTGCACGAACATACTCTATCTTCACACAATAGATATGTAAATTACATGTTATTGACTAATCAAGGAACTAAACTGTTCCAAAAGTTAAAGCTCCGTGATTCAGGGAATTTTAAGCTTTTGTTGTGTGTGTTATTAAATGTTTGGAATTAAATTTGATGTTTACTTGGATGGGAACGTGTGCCTTCCCACCTCATCCAGTGACTAAGGCTCTGCCTATTAATAGGATGTTTCGGTATCACTGTCAATGTTAAACACAATCACACGTATAATAACGCTGACTATGAAATGTATTGTATAATTTTAATATATTCGGCTGTAAGTAATTGTTTAGCAAATGGCTATACGTTAATTACAGATTACAGAATCATGCTTGCAAAATGATACTAACGTGCAATAAGTGGGATTTCCTAAAGTATTGCATGTATATATACATTTGTGTTTAATATGTAATGAGAAAATTCAGAGCAGGGAGTTGTGTGCAGTAAGCTGCTCTACGGAATCATGCTTGCAAAGATATACTTACATGCAAGTATTGCATGTGCACATTTGTGTTTAATATGTTTGTTTTCATTTGCAAACCTCTGATTGACAGATGTTGAAGTTCTGAGATGGTAATGTTTGTTTATTTTTCTCTATATCATGGGCGTTTCCTTCCATACATGAAAAATAGCTGATATGGAGCATTGCTGGTGTGAAGAAGACTGTAAATCGACAAGGTCACTATCTTTCTTAAAAATAATAATAATAATAATAATAATAATAATAAATAATAATAAAAATTAAATTATATCAGAAAGCATAAGCATCTTACGTTATTCTTTCCTGGAAGGTTTAAAATATGTTTATAATGAAATGATATGTAATTTTACCGACTGGAGATTCCCTTCGTGCACCTCCTCAAACACCCATACGCCCACCTACACATACCCAAAGCACCATGACACACCCATACTTTCAACCCACAGCAGATAAACGCTTGCACCAACTGCAAGACAATTCGCACCAGATAACCTTCCAACTATAAATCTACCAACGAATCTGTTATTCTCATACAAAAACTGGTTTTGAGACTTTGACGCACAGCTCTCTGATGAACCATAAATACACTACTTGTTTCAGAAACCTCACACGAATCAAGTAAGAATGCAAACAACGGTGAAAACGGGCTTAACGATAGGATTAATGATGGGCGCAAGCAGGAACAGCGATAGGGTGCGATAGCAGATCCAAAGTTCTTAACTCCACCCCAAAGTTGCCACAGCCAGCTGTTTCGATAGCATAGCAAAATTATTTGACGTCGACTGTGCTGTCATCTGAAACACCATCACAACCTACAATAAAGAATACTTGAGAGTTGTAAGCAGTCAATTGTTGAATCTTTTCATTTAAATATGATAGCAGAAGTCTGGTGCTATTTGTTTGTTTTCTTGTTTTTTAATGTTTTTCTTTTGTTTGTTATATTTTATTAATTTATTCACTATCTATTTTGCTAAATAGCATATCTGTGATATTTAGTTTCGTTGACATTAAGCAGCAGGCATAACATATTAACAGCAGACTTATCTAGTTCAAAATGATCTGAGAAGGAGTGCCAACAATCGTCAACATATTGAGAAAGAAAAACAACATGTTGCTCACCATTTCTCCATTATTACTGCCCATAGCATTGTCCCCCTTACTGCTAGATATTTATGTAGCTTATTCAAGTCATCAGCTGAAAGGGTTAAGAAACTAGATACATGCATCAATTCAATTTCTTAGTTGGCCTCTTTATTACCAAGGCAGGATTCTTCGTTATTTCGCATTGGTTTAGATTTTTACAAGGACGGACAACTTCCTGGTTTACTTCTAACGTTACCTTATTGAGTGGATAGGCTAAAGTGAAATGTCAAATTTACAGACAATTATACAGTAATAATTAGGGATTTCATATTGCCCACATATTGCCCACTTAGCCTGTGTATTACTCACTTCCCTAGACTCAACCGACAGGGGCGTAGCGAGCGGGGGTGTGGGGGGGGGGGTGTCACACCCCCAATAATTTGGTCGCTGTCGGCAAATTTTGGGTCTGTCGGCAAAAGGAGAAAAGGTGAAGAGAGCGGAAGGGGAAGAAAGAAGGAAAGCTGAATAAAGAAAAGGAGAACGGGAGCTTCTTTAATCGGTTATTTCGATTTTCCAGTTCTTCATCTGATAAACTCATTCACCAATCCAATCACCCGACGCCTGCAAGTTAAAAACCTCTCGGCAAATAACTGATCATGTCACGGCCGTCAGTATAGCTACTGTAGCCAGGCTCAGCTAGACGACTGCCAGAATCGCCGGCAACTCAGTGAAAGAAATGGAATTAAAGGCTTCCGTATAGGCCGCAGCCCAGGAGTCGTGTTATCGTGTGACAACGTGTTGTTATTATCCTCTGTTCAGAATGACGTCATCGCAGATGTCATTCGTTCTCCGTGGAAAACTTATGGACACGGCTCACGAATTGTACACAATTTTTAACGTTTCTCGCTTGTATATCAATGAATGTTGTCATTTCTAATTACCGGAAAGTTTTCTGAACATTTTCATCACATTTCATCACTCATTGCGATGGTTTGAGCCCGAGAGGCGTAGGCAAAGCCTAATTACATTCACCAATGTTCAGCAATCAGAATCTGACTTCCTAATTTCAAGCTGCGATTTGTATAATCTACTTTCCAATATAAGGTACCGGTATGCAATTTTTCTTCGTTATCCAATTAATTCTTCTTCTGCCGACTGCCATATAAATAATATCGAAATGGAAATTCTAAGGTGCCAATTTTGACTTCAAATATGCACCAGATTGCATCTAAGGACGTTTCAAAACTAAAAATTTTCCAAAGGGGGAGGGGTACACCCTCTTAGATCCCTCCCCCATTTCAGTCACCACTTCCAGATCCGCCGGCAAATCAAATTTGACTTAAAATATGCACCAGATTGCATCTAAGGACGTTTCAAAACTAAAAAATTTCCAAAGGGGAGGGGGACACCACCTACCCTTAGACCCCTCCCCCATTTCAGTCACCACTTCCAGATCCGTCGGCAAATCAAATTTGACTTAATAAATGCACCAGATTGCATCTAAGGACGTTTCAAAACTAATAAAAGGGGACACCCCTCCCCTTAGACCCCTCCCCCATTTC
>JAIPMN010005174.1:680-10889 GCA_020650975.1 Apostichopus californicus
CTGGATGGGTTTTGGAGCAAGAAAATTCCGACTGCTGCCTTGTACCCACCCCCACCCCCCCCCCGTACAACTCGTCAACATTAACATGTCGATACATTTGTACACTGGCCCTAACTTCACAAACTTATTAATCACTCTGGCTAAGCAAGTAAGCAACTGAGTAAAGTTATCTGCTTCTAGGCTACATAGACTACTAACTACAAAAGTTATTTTAATGTAACAAAGGGGATTTTCCGACTGTTGCACTAAATTTTTCCAACTATCGTCAGCTTTACCAAGATTGGGGGTGAGACACCCCCCACCCCCCCAACCCCCTCTAGCGACGTCTCTGTGTGTACATGAATATGTTACCCTGTCAAGTGTGATATTTCCTACTTTAAATCTTTAAATCCTATATTTAGTCATGGTACAGGGTGTCCAAACTTGATCCAGATGAGGCTATTTGGCATGTTAAACACTTTATAGTAAACATCAGGTTTTTAATCTGTGCTGTTTTAGTCATTATACAATCAAGTATGACAGAAGCTGCAATAATATTTTTTGTAATAGGCTTGAATAGAGGGGTCCCTCTATTTTGATATCAGCAGCTAACAACTGTTCCAATGCTTGTTATGCACCTATAGGGTGGGGTGGGGAAGAGGGGGGCGAGGGAGAGGCATGCATTTGTCATACTTGGTAGACTCTTGATTGCTCCACTTATTCTCTAAAAAATATCAATTTGTAAATGTCCTGTTCCGTTTCACTGTTCCTTTCACAGGCTTGAGGTGTAAACCCCTTCTGCTCGGACCTGCATGGTCGGCAAGCAAAGCCTGAGTGCTATGTATGACCACTAATTGACAGAGAGTCATGGCAACTTAAAGGAAGTCAATTATGCATTCAAAGTGATAACAAATTCAGTGCAATATCTTCCCAGTAACTCTTTGAAAAGACGATTCATCATTACACACATATATGACATACTCTGCTCAAAATTGAGTCATGAGAGCCTAGAATGAGCCCATGCCAGGTCTTAGAGGGAGACAGAATGCAAAAATAAATTATGTCTGTTAAATTTGGGTTAGTATAGGAATTCCTAGACTAAGAATAAGGGTAACCCTACACAGTCACCAATAATATAGGTGTCACACCACAATTAGAGTAGTCCAAGTCCACCTGAGAGGTTAACCATTTTGTCGGAAAATAACCCTCAAGTGACCTACTGTATTGGTTTTTGGGGGGGCACTTTCTGATTCATCATCATTTCTTTATCTGCTTGGATGATGAAGAGGATGACATAAACTACTGATGGTATTAAAAACTGGAGGATTGAAGGTGATTTAAGGTATTTAAAACAGTTTTGGTGGTAAAACGAGAAGATTCCGCAGCGACAGCTGGCAGATGGGTTGGAGAGCACTATGCTAAACTGTGAGCTTTTCTAGCTAAAAATCGAAAACGGTCATGGTGGCTAAAGTTGAATGTGCTCTAAAAGCCCAAGCCGCCAGCTATCATATGGTGGGTTTAAATGGGAGTTGAAAACTTGTATCTATGCTCTAGCGGCCTTGGAAAGTGACGAGTTCAGTGTGTAAGTCAACGCGAGCAATTAATTGTTGTGCGACACCTGTAGGACTGCAAACTGCAAGACGGTCCGTCGATTTGGTTGTATGTATTGTTGTTGTTATTTGTATTGAATCTATTTTACTATTCATAACAAAAGAAACGAAACAAAAACCGATGCAGGTAGGGAATCCGTCGGGGGATTTCCAAGCGTTTTACACGTAATGTTGCAATAAAGGGATCACTGTAGTATATAAACTACCGTATGCGAGCCTCTTTCAATTTGTGTCTGTCTTGGTGGGTATATGAGTGTCTCTGTGTGTGTTTTGAAACTGTAATAGATGTATAGGCTACCAGCAAAGAATATTTGATGAACGAAATACATGCATTATCCAATGTTACAGATCTGCATCCTGTTTGTAATAGACGTGTAGGCTGCGGTAATTGTATGCAGAAACTTATCTTGGCTCAATAAATGTTTCTATCATGGCAGGTTAGACGAATGAATCAATGTCACAAACTCAATTAGTAATTATTTTATGTTGCTGAGATGAAAAATGACAATATGTTTTATGTATGTGCTTGTTTTAATATGTACCTTTTTACTTGACTTTAGTAGGTCGGTGAGAGTATCGGTAGTCTTAATGAAGAAAGCAAAACTGAAACTTACATTCGCGACAGTACGGAACTGACAGACATCAACTGAGTTAATTGGTATGCACACACGATTAGCATACAAGGTTGGCATCCAACGATTTTAACCTTTTTTTTATCCAACTCCCTCACTTCCCAGAAAACGCTTTAATACAAAACTTAAACAAAATAGAAAATTGCAGCTATACATCACAATGTACAAAATAATATATGAAAACGGATAAATTACCAATAAAACAAGAAACTCGACACCTTTACTCTTTTGTCATTTATTATGAAAAAACCACACCACGGTTTAACCAACGTAATTATCGACATTGAATGCAAAATGATGGCATATTTGTTAACGATATATTTAACCCTAATGGTAACTTTCTACTTGTGGAAAGAAATCTATTAACAAATTCTCTGTAGTTAATATTCACTCTCTGGAATTTTATGACTTAGTAAATCCAATTTAGTCATCTTGGAAATTGATCTTTTATAAAATGTATTACAAACCTTTGTAATTCTGTTAATTGTTTTAACAATTTCTATTTTCTGGCTGGGTTTTCGAAAGTTAATCTATCTACGATCGTTTACTCCAGCCATCGTGTTATCCATGATGTAAAATGTTGAATGTTTACTGCATTATACCTTTTTATTGTTATTGTTCCATTGACGTTTCTGTTCGATGGTATCAGTATCGTCTGTTCTACATAAACATTGACACAGACAGATATTTACATTAATATATTTCAATGGTAAGAAAATAAAGGGACTCCCATTAGTAAAGATAGCATGGATTATTATAACATCATTTTTCTGTACAAAAATATGTATTTCAAAGAAATATGTTGGAATGTAACTGAGAAATGTATTGGTTTCCTTTGTTTAAATTGCCTTAATTTTTAAATTTAGCTGATGTTGATACGAGAAAACCTAAATCTTACTTCCATTACTTTTCTCTACCTTCAAGTACAAATGATTTTTTTCTTTCTATATTGATTTTCGTTATATGAACAACAAAGAGCCAACAAAAATCCACTCATACGATACAGAAAACGCTGTAATAATAATAACACAGTTAGAGAAATACAAAGGCAACTACATGATACAGTAAAA
This sequence comes from Apostichopus californicus, assembly GCA_020650975.1. Taxonomy (NCBI): domain Eukaryota; kingdom Metazoa; phylum Echinodermata; class Holothuroidea; order Aspidochirotida; family Stichopodidae; genus Apostichopus; species Apostichopus californicus. Next base: position 3,972 of record JAIPMN010005174.1, read on the forward strand.
AAGAGAGATACATTACTAAATAAACTTGAAAAATGTAATTAGTATAGACCAAGTCATTTTGAACACTGTTTCCAGACCGACCACAATACTCTTCGGTACCTTTTCACGGTACAAATGGCATTCGATGACTTCAGTCATATACAAAATATTAGAATGGTGTGCGTCTGTTTATGTTCTCAAGTTGTAAATATGAAATGATAGCAGTTTATGGGGCAATGATTTAAGATATACTGTACATAGGGAAGTCGTTAGAATGAAGTACATGGTTGCTTACAGATTTGTAGGGGATTCTGGAAGACATCGTGTTCGAAATAGAGTACATTATGTTGTGCCCTGCAGGGGCCCAAGTGTATAGAGTTGATCAAAGGAGTTTAGACCGATGACTATATAATCTAAGGACACTCAGTTATGATGGCAAAAGAAATCATTGACACCAAATCATAGAAATATCGATATTTGAAAAGATCGTCAACAATATAACCTGGTTCTATTTTTAGAACTATTTTTTAGAACTATTTTTAATCAAGAAAATTATTTTAAAATTTACATCATTCATTCGGTGTGCTTAAGAAACAAATATGTAACATCTGAGTAGCATAGTTTAAAAAAAATGAAAAGAGAAAAAGACAGAGAAAAAAAAGCGAATAATGAGATATTCTTTGTCTTTCCGTACGTCTCCATCAATAGCTGTAGTCGGTGGAGGAGGTGGCAACGACAAAAGTATCACGGAAACAGTAATCCAAACAATACCGATACCAAGGGAGATCTTCGACCACAGGTGAGCGCTTGCAGAGGCTTGCACGGCACCTGGTAAGTCACCACTACTGAAAAGGCTTCTTACCTTGACAAGAAATAAACATGGAAAGATATAAATAGACATGTTATCACTTGAAAAAGAAGACTGTTAAAGCATTTCTGTCACTGATATGTGATATACCTGCGTATGCCTTTACCCACACGTTCTGTAATGTAACTTATTTATGTCATTAATATCACACAGGGCTGTAGCCACAATTAACATGCCAACATGTACCTTCTCCCCTCCCCAAAACTTTCTTATAAATGCCTTACATATATATCACACGCATGCAAAGTCGTATACACATATGGGGTTAAAATGATGCAGATGATAACACCATTTTGAAAAATGAAAAATCATGTATCAATATAATTATTAAACTTAAAGTCCATGACTCTAAAAAAAATGGGGCATTTTTTTCTCTGTAGTACGAAGGTAGGCTATGCTCCTGCATGGACCAAACTTCCCTGCCCACTACCCCAACCCCTACCCCTCGACTTTCTCACTCTTTCCTTTTAAATGCTACGTCATTGACTATGTGCACTATTTTCACAATGCAAAAAAACTATGAGACTGGGTTTTGGGGTCCAATTTGTAGGTTCTTTTCAAAAATTAAAATGATGACACTATTCTATTCGCCGGCGGGTTATTATATATGGGGATTATATGGGATTATAGTACTATTGAACTGGTAATAAAGAGTTATGGACAATTAACAAGAGACTGCTATAAAGTTCTCCAATAGGCCTGCTGAGTCAAATTTGAATTAGCTTCTAAATGTTTACTCAAGGTTTTATTTTGTGGTTGGGAGGCAAGGGAGTTGGGGGAGGGGTTGGGAACGGTGGGAGATGAGAGGGTCTCACCTTTGAAGACATTCTCATGTTAAAATGATAACTACAGATGTGTCAGTGATACCTCCAGAGGGTGGCAGTAAAATATTTCAGCATGGGTGACCACTTGTTCTAGCATATTTATGTGCAACACTGAAGATATTTCATGTAGGAAACCAAACATAGGGTTATAAATCTGATCATTCTGCACTAGCCAGAAATATGCTAGAATGGCAATGATCCTCATAAAATACTTACTTTAGCTGCAAATACAATAGCCACGATACCAGTAGGAAAGAAACAGAAAATGGTGACCAGAATTGCAAGTACCAAGTAGTCATTAGGTTGTACCTGGGTTGTACGAACAATTGTGACAGGAGCAGGCTGTGCGGCGGCAGCGACAGTGTTGACCTATATACGGAAATACAGCAATATTAGCAACTTTGCATAGCAAACTATACATGTAACAAAATCACATCGGGGTACTATCGTCCATTAGTATATCATAACAGTATTATGTCTGTAAGAGTGTTATGATGTCATACATAACCAATGTTGAATCATATTGGTATGATCTCACGCACAAACACTTCCCCACATTCCAGCTCACTTTAAACGACACCATGGCCACATTCCTCTATTTTCAAATCCTGTACCCGCCCGTGTTCTGCTGGTGTGGAGTAAGAAAATGCAAATCAAACTGAGAATCATGTATAACCTTAGTGAGCCAGGACTATAATAACGCAAACTATTTAACATGACATAGGTTGCAATCCCGTTGTTGTTGTTTTTAAAGGACAGCCAAACGTTCCATGATTATGGAAAACTGTAATGGGATGTCAAGTATATGTAGGAATGTCTACATAAATATCAGCATATAATAGTATAATAGAAGTATGGCGACTTACGTAATTATTAGAGAGTAATGTTTGAAACTAACGTGCCGAAGACAGAGAAGGAGAAGAAAAGACATTAACTTAAATTTGTATATATATTCAAGAGTATCGTAACAGTAGCACGTCTTTATTTTACAACAAATGCGACTATACTATTGTGTTAAAAGTATTTCATCAAGATAAGTAGACTATCACGGGCTTCACGGCTATATGATCATGCTATATGTATGGCGCCTATAGGTTCCAAAGTATCTCTTTCTCTTTTCTGTCTAAGACATGTCAATTGATGCAACGCTTAAATGTAACTCCTAATGGATATATAAAACGCTAAAGTTGATATTTCTAATATAACATTGACATCTCATTGCAGGTTTCGATTGTACAAAACGTTTGGCCCTCCGTTGTTTCCTTTGATAATTACGAATGCTTGAAAAGTTGGTACAGAACTTTGAAAGACTCTATTAAAACAAGTCCTGAGGTTTTCAGCGTAATTATAAAGCTGTGGAAATAATTAGTTTGTATAGTAAAATAAATGGGTCGATATATTGAGATATGGATTGGAAATATGCTGTGATCATGTTTGACAATATTTCTAATACCAAACGTTAGAACATCTGCCTCTGAATATTCCTTTGAAAAATACAGTTAAAAAAAGAAATAATATTATTATTGCTTGTAGCGCTGCCTACATTTTCTCCATAGTTAATATCAGTCCTATACGTACCACTGTAACTTGTTGTTGCTGCTGTTGGGGCGAATAACCTTGTTGAGGCGGGTAACCTTGTTGAGGCGGGTAACCTTGTTGGGGCGGGTACCCTTGTTGAGGCGGGTAACCTTGTTGAGGCGGGAAACCTGGTTGAGGCGGGTAACCTTGTTGAGGCGGGTTACCTGGTTGAGGCGGGTAACCTGGTTGAGGCGGGTTACCTGGTTGAGGCGGGTAACCTGGTTGAGGCGGAATTCCCGACTTGTTATCATATGGAGGAGGCTGTTGATCTGGAAGATATAAAGTTTAGTGGTCACGTTGTTTCCGTGCATTTGTTAACCGAACTGTCCAAGACATCTTTTCCTCTTGTATTGGAATTACATCAAAAATATGACAACTTCTTAACCATGTTCCAAAGTTCATCTTTGCAGCAAGTGGATGCGAACATACATCTACTATGAGTGCTTTATAAATATTTGAAGTTTAACGCTTTACATCAAACTTGGATGATATTAATGATGTTTACTCACTCATGACGTCACTTTGTTTCTGGTTTTGATATTTTGGTCGCCTTTAATTCAGACATCCCTCTCGGGGTCAGTTACGGGCCAGGAAATATATGAGATAAATATTAATGATGGATATCTTTTTCAGTTTATAATTAAAAATTATAAACGGGGCTAAATTGACATCAATTGTCCCGGGGCCCGACCTTGCTATCCACGCCCCTGCTTACACTTTACCCATGTAATCTTAGGGAGTCCAAAATGTAAACATGTATACATATCTTATAGAGGATATATAAATACGATCTTAAAGGGTGTGAAGACTCGCGCAAAAAGAAACGTCTAATGCCGGTAATCTGACCTAGTTTCGAATGAGGTGTAACAGTAGTGTTAGACACCACCATCGATCCCAGAAAATACCCACACACAACTTGATACACTCGGTAATTATACACTAGTGTACAGTCAGTACATACAGCTGCGGTCAATACCCACAGCACAGTGTACAAACCATACAGCGATGGACATCTCAGGTCCAGCTAAAGATAACAAGGTATCACGTTTCATTACTGTACTGTCTGCATTTTTTAGCGACACGAACAAAACGTCACTTGCAAACAACGGAAAGTTAACTTTTTCAGATGGCCGCACGCGTTTTGGGGCGAGTCTTCAATGCCTTTAAGTGAATCTGCAGTGCAATGTGGCAAACGGTTATGAAATACAACCATCTAATTTCACTATGGTAAATAATTGTTTCATTGGCTACATGGATTTCGTATATCGTTGTAAGACGTTGTTTTGGTTGAGGTTTGCATAATTGATAACAGAACTGATTAACCGTAAGATTGATTCCTACCCTAGGGAGCCGACACCATCATCAATTTAGCCTTTAAGGAGCAATTCAGATATTCAGCATACTTAACAGCTGAATATCTTGGAAGCCAGAATTAATATAGAAATTTAACTAGAATTCACATATGTCATATTTCTTATGACATGTCAAGACTAAAATTATGCCTGAAGCCATCGTTGAACACATCATATGTGAAATGTAAGTGAAGATATCATGCGAAGTTCATCTACTTCTGTACACCGTTACACTTGTAATGTGTTGTAATTAATGTCGTACTTTGAGCAATTCTTACACTTATAACTTGTTGGAATTAATGTATAACTACATGAGCTATCTTACACTTGTAATGTGTTGGAATTAATGTCGTACTTTGAGCAATTCTTTCACTTGTAACGTGCTGGAGTTAATGTAGTACTAAATGGGCTATCTTACACTTGTAACATGTTGGAATTAATGTCGTACTTTGAGCTTTAATACACTTGTAACGTGTTGGAGTTAATGTAGTACTAAATGAGCTATCTTACACTTGTAACGATTTGGAATTAATGTCGTACTTTGAGCTTTAATACACTTGTAACGTGTTGGAGTTAATGTAGTACTAAATGAGCTATCTTACACTTGTAACGTGTTGGAATTAACGTCGTAATTTGAGCTATCTTAAACATGTCACGTGTTGGAATTAATGTCGTACTTTAAACTGTCTAACACTTGTAACATGTTGGAGTTAATGTAGTACTAAATGAGCTATCTTACACTTGTAACGTGTTGGAATTAACGTCGTAATTTGAGCTATCTTAAACATGTAACGATTTGGAATTAATGTCGTATTTTGAGCTATCTTACACTTGTAGCGTGCTGGAGTTAATGTAGTACTAAATGAGCTATCTTACACTTGTTACGATTTGGAATTAATGTCGTATTTTGAGCTATCTTACACTTGCAACGTGCTGGAGTTAATGTAGTACTACATGAGCTATCTTACACTTGTAACGTGTTGGAATTATCGAGTACTTTGAGCTATCTTACACTTGTAACGTGTTGGAATAAATGTCGTATTTTGAGCTATCTTACACTTGTAACTTGCTGGAATTAATGTCGTACTTTGAGCTGTCTAACACGTGTAACATGTTGGAGTTAATGTAGTACTAAATGAGCTATCTTACACTTGTAACGTGTTGGAATTAACGTCGTAATTTGAGCTATCTTAAACATGTAACGATTTGGAATTAATGTCGTATTTTGAGCTATCTTACACTTGTAACGTGCTGGAGTTAATGTAGTACTAAATGAGCTATCTTACACTTGTAACGATTTGGAATTAATGTCGTTTTTTGAGCTATCTTACACTTGTAACGTGCTGGAGTTAATGTAGTACTAAATGAGCTATCTTACACTTGTAACGTGTTGGAATTAACGTCGTATTTTGAGCTATCTTAAACTTGTCACGTGTTGGAATTAATGTCGTACTTTGAGCTATCTTACACTTGTAACATGTTGGAGTTAATGTAGTACTAAATGAGCTATCTTACACTTTTAACGTGTTGGAATTATCGAATACTTTGAGCTATCTTACACTTGTAACGTATTGGAATAAATGTCGTATTTTGAGCTATCTTACACTTGTAACTTGCTGGAATTAATGTCGTACTACATGAGCTGTCTTACACTTGTAACGTGTTGGAATTAACGTCGTACTTTGAGCTATCTTACACTTGTAACGTGTTGGAATTAATGTCGTACTACATGAGCTATCTTACACTTGTAGCGTGTTGGAGTTAATGGAATACTATATGAGCTGTCTTACACTTGTAACGTGTTGGAATTAATGTCATACTTTGAGCTTTCTTACAATTGTAATATATTGGAATTAATGTCGTACTTTGAGCTTCAATACACTTGTAACGTGTTGGAATTAACGTCGTTCTTTGAGCTATCTTACACTTGTAATGTGTTGGAATAAATGTCGTATTTTGAGCTATCTTACACTTGTAACTTGCTGGAATTCATGTCGTACTACATGAGCTATCTTACACTTGTAACGTGCTGGAGTTAATGTAGTACTACATGAGCTATCTTACACTTGTAACGTGTTGGAATTATCGAGTACTTTGAGCTATCTTACACTTGTAACGTGTTGGAATAAATGTCGTATTTTGAGCTATCTTACACTTGTAACTTGCTGGAATTAATGTCGTACTTTGAGCTGTCTAACACTTGTAACATGTTGGAGTTAATGTAGTACTAAATGAGCTATCTTACACTTGTAACGTGTTGGAATTAACGTCGTAATTTGAGCTATCTTAAACATGTAACGATTTGGAATTAATGTCG